>CAUYPK010031372.1:0-29574 GCA_963574355.1 Loris lydekkerianus
TTCTAATTCCAAATTTTCCTCCACTTTATTAATCTTGTTTGCAATCCAAACAGTGGCAGGCTGTCAGTGTCCACCCACCATGCTGGGCTTTGATTAAAAGCTTACTATACCCAGCATTTTATTTTTTAGGTGAAAAGAAACATCAGATACAATTGACAGAACAGGAACTGAGTCCCCTGGGGATGAGGAGGCATTCTTCTGGGTACCTTTCTAGAATGTCACCTCCAGAGTCATCTGCCTCCTTAAAAAAAATGTATTTTTTGTTTGTTTGTTTTTTTTCTTAGAAGTCCTTCTTTGTCTTTATAAACTGACATGATTTCTTATTGTTATGAAGGCAGGCCACTCTTTTCCTTTAACAAATCTGTCACACATTCCTACCATGTCCTCTCCTTCCCTGCAGTGTGAACACACATTGTCCTCCTCACCACGCAGGCCCTTGGCAGGTTTTCCATATCAGAGCATTTAGGATTTGAATTAAGGATGTTCAACCTGTAACTGAAGATTAAATGTTGAGTGAAAAAAATGGTGCTGTCAAGTATGGAGCCTAGTCCAGCAGAGTGCACGGCAAGGCTCTCAGGGATGAATTTGAAGGGCGGTTACATATCTAGATGTTCACAGACAAAAGCCTATGAATTATTGCTGTCCTACCTCAGGGAAGTAAAGTCTATGATGGGTGTCGATTGGGTAGTGACGTGTGGGTGGCTTGGCACTGGGCTATTAGTTATTTACTATTGCATTAAAAAAATCCCCAAATTTAGTAACTTGAAACAGCAAATGCTTATTACTCTGCACAAGTTGGACAAGTCAGGATTTCAGGAGTGACACAGCTTGATATTTTAGTTTTTTTTTTTGTTTGTTTGTTTTTTTTTGGGGGGGATGTCTCCTAATATCTGTCAGGTCTGCATAAAGGTTAGATTAAGGCTGTAAGATTTTCTTCCAAGATATATGTAAATATGTATGCATTCTAATATGAAGGCGGAAGATGATCTAATACCAGTTGGGGGATAGGGGAAGGAAGGAGTGGGCACAGGGGAGGGGGGAGGGTCACGGTGTATGACACACCTCTTGGGGGTGGGACACAATTATAAGAGAGACTTTATCTAACAAATGTAATCAGTGTCACCAATTCTTTGTGCCCTCAATGAATCCCAAACAATAAAAAATAAAAGAAAAGTTATTGGAATCATAACTGAGGCAGAACAGAATGAGAAGCTTTTCTAGCTGTTCTCCAGAATCGCCAGCATTCTGACAAATAGAGCTTGTTTGGACCTAAAAAAACATATATATATATATATACATATATGCAGACACATATATATTATTTGATCAGCAGTTTGTTGGAAATGTCTTAGCTTATACCAAACTTCTAAATAGTTTACCAGCTCCTTAAGCTGAAGAAGGAGCTAGGGAATTAATTCTGGAGAGTTTTCTGTGATGAAATGTGCTCGTCTTTCCATCTGCAGGAGTAGTTTGTAGGATTTGCCAAGAGAAGACAGGAACCAGAGGGTGCTTCTGTGAATATTGTCCTGTAAGGTCACTCACCAAATGTGTGTCACCTTACAGGACAGGTGATCCAGCCTCTGAAGTTTTGAGATACATTGTTTCACATGTTTCATTTGAGTTTCATTTTGTTTAATGAAGAAGAATAAATCCAGTCTCTATTATTTCACTAGGCCAGAATCACAAATTTACAATATATATGTGATTGACCACAGGGCTTTTAAAAATTATTTATTTATTTATTTATTTATTTATTTATTTATTTATTTTGAAACAGAGTCTCACTCTGTGGCCCTGGCTAGAATATGGTGGCATTAGCCTAGCTCACTACAACCTCAAACTCCCTATGCTCAAGAGGTCCTCCTGTCTCAGACTCCCTAATACCTGGGATTACAGGTGACTACCAAAAAATCCTGCTGATTTTTCTAATTTTAGTGGAGATGGGGTTTCTTTCTCTTTCTTGCTGGTCTTGAATTCTTGATCTCAGGCAAACCTCCTTCCTCAGCCTCCCACAGTGCTAGGATGACAGGCTTGAGCTGCTGCACCAGGCCCAACCAGAGTCTGTAAATGGGAGATGCTTTAATAAATATAAGATGAAAAAATATTTTACCTTTTTAAATCAACTTGTATTTACATTTTTTACTTTGTGAATTCTTTTCCCTTGCCATTTTTGTTTTTTGCCTACATTACTTGCACTTTTACTATTCCTAACAAAAGCAAACAATGTAAACTTTGCCACTTTTAAACATTTTGGTTCTGAATATGCAAATTAAAGGAGATTAATGGAGATAATTCATCCTTAATTGCTTAGTTATCCAATACTTGCTTTGGATTTGTATTGGACTTTCCTGCATTTCAGCAAGATATGACCTTCGTTGTGCTAAGTCACTGAGACTTTTGGAGCTGGGGTTTTCCCAGCATAGACTGATTACTAATAGCAGTTAAACTTTTCTGGAATCTTGATGCATGCACATTTGTGTATATGCATTATGTATACTAATGAATAATTTCAGCAGAAAAAAAATATGTATCACATCTGAACTAGAATGTAATGAAGTTGGCATATTTATTTATTTGTTTAGCTTAAAGACAGAGTCTCACTTTATTGCCCTTGTTAGAGTGCTGTGGTGTCACACAGCTCACAGCAACCTCCAACTCCTGGGCTTAGGCGATTCTCTTGCCTCAGCCTCCCAAGTAGCTGGACTACAGGCACACAGCACAACACTGGCTACTTTTTGTTGCAGTTTGGCCGAGGCTAGGTTCAAACCTGCCACCCATGGTATATGGGGCCAACGCCCTACCCACTGAACCACAGGTGCTATCTGAAGTTGGCATATTTAAACATTATGCTTTCTATAAGAAAATGCATTGGTCATGGGCTAAAAATCTCATTTCATATGAATTAAAAGGAAAAATAAGAAGGAAACAGGAGAGGGATTTTAGTCACAGGTTAAATCAAACTTTTGAGCTGAGATTTTACAACTTATTTATGTGAGATTGGTAAGTAAAATAATATTGATAAATGTTTGTGCAAAATAATTCATGTGTTGTGCCTAGACAATGTCATAACATACAAGTCTTTCACCCCAGTGTAAGAGAGAGGGAGTAGTTCGAAGGTACTTTTATGTTAAGAAAAGAAAAATATAACTGTGGTGTAATTATCGCATTTCCCCCCCTGCCTTTACTATTCCATTTCTGCTCTTATAAACTCTTTCATGATTTTTAGAAGGAAAGTTTTGTTGCTTGTAAAATTCACATAGAAATTAAGAAGTGTTAAATAGTTATGTTTTCAATTAATGCCACGTACACATGTCTAGACCCAAATAAAATGAAAATAAGAGATGATCATCAAGACCTGGAATTTGTATTTTTAAAGTAGCTCTTCAAGGGCTGTGCGCGGTGGCTCATGCCTGTAATCCTAGCACTTTGGGAGGCTGAGGTAGGTGGATTGCCTGAGCTCACAGTTTCACGAACAGCCTGACCAAGAGCAAGACCCCATCTCTAAAAATAGCCGGGGATTGTGGCAGGTGCCTGTAGTCCCAGCTACTTGGGAGGCTGAGGCAAGAGAGTTGCTTAGGCCCAAGAGTTTGATGTTGCTGTGAGCTGTGATGCCAGGGCACCCTACCAAGGGTGACAAAGTGAGACTCTGTCTCCATGAATAAATAAATAAATAAATAAATAAATAAATAAATAAATAAAGTAGCTCTTCAATCACCAAAGACTTGATTTTACTCTTATGTTTAAAAGTAGATTATGCTTTACAACTATAGTCATTATACTTCAAAGAAATTCTGGACATGTATTGGTTCCATAATAGTTAAATAAGCGAGGTGAAGGCTCTTTTAACCAGTTTGATGTAAGCACTCCAAATTGTATATAAAATCAGCACATTGTAGCCCATAAATGCATTAATGTACATAGTTATGATTTAATAAAAAAAAAAAATCCTGTACATGTTACTCTGTCATGGACTTGAACAATCTGAGTTCACTCTGGGACTGTCGAGTTAGCCTTGCTCTTTCCCAGTAGCTTCATTTGAGTTTCTTTTATTTCCAACTCCTGCAGTTATAAGACCTTTGCTTAAGCTGGTATTGAGACTCGTTCATATCACTGCAATCCCTCACCTTCCTACTTTGAGCTGACTAAATTTAAATATATATATTTTTTTATTAATCAAAACTAGGTCCTGCTTTATTCTATCATCAAAAAGATAGTACACCATGAATACATAAAACAGTTTTGTTAAAGTTCTTCCGATCTCATATTTTCTGAATATAATTTTATTTTAATTTGAGGATTATATTTCTAAATGAAATACATTTTGTGCTTCTATGATTACAGATCAGCTCAGTGATAATTGTAATACTAATATATCAGAATAACTTTTAACTTAAGGTTCGTGGTAATATTGAATATTTAAAAATATATGTACTATACATATTTGAAAAATAATGTCTTTTAGAAGTCTTCCATAACTACTCAAACTAATATAGATGGATCTATACCTAGTCTACCATAGATAGACTTTTAGATACTTATTTAGATACTTATTTTTTTAGATACTTAAAAAAATTCAAATATAGGCTGCGTGTGGTGGATCATGCCTGTAATCCCAGCACTCTGGGAGACTGAGGCAAGTGGATTGCCTGAACTCAGGACTTTGAGACCAGTTAGGCCAGAAAGAGACCCTTTCTCTAAAAAAATAGCCAGGCCTGGTGGCAGGGACTTGTAGTCTCAGCTACTTGGGAGGCTGAGACAAGAGAATGGCTTAAGCCCAAGAGTTTGAGGTTGCTGTGAGCTATGAAGCCAGGGCACTCTACTGAAGGAGACAAAGTAAGACTCTGTCCCCCGCCCCAAAATCAAATATATAAGTATTAATATAAGTAACTTATTTGTTTTATAGGGTTTTTTTTTGGGGGGGGGGCTCTCCTTCTATAGAGAAAGGTCAGCTACCATAAATATTTTATCACTGAAAACATGGCAGTAAGTTTAACAAAAGACCATTTCATTTCTTTAAATAGAAAATCTGTTTTTTAATTTTTTATTTATTTTTGAGACAGGGTCTTACTGCGTTGCCCTGGGTAGAGTGCTCTGGGGGCATCATAGCTCACAGCGACCTCAAACACCTGGGCTCAAGCGATCCTCTTGCCTCAACGTCCAAAGTAGCTGCTACCTGGCCCTATGCCTGGCTAGTTCTTCCATTTTACATAAAGATGGGGGGGATGTCTTACTCTTGCTCAGGCTGGTCTCGAATTCCTGAGGTCAAGTAATGCTCCTGCTCAGCATCCCAGAGTGCTGGATTTTAGGTGTGAGCCACTGCACCTGGCCAAGGAAGTCTTTTTAAAACAACCTAAAAAAAAAATGATATTTAAAATTTTATCTTCATGACACCAAAAAGAACATTTAAACTATGTTGTGTTTTCTTATACATATTGTGTTATTTTGCCAAATTAGTTTTTTTCATAAGTTTAAACATTCTTTTTAGATATTGGCATTTTAAACTAACATAAAATCATTACTCCTTTAGGTGCATCTAATTGTGTCAAGCAGAGCTCGATGTAGAAAACACACAGCTTGTTTTAAATTGAAAGTAGCTTCATCCATAGAGTCCTTTCTAGAAGGAGTCTCTCAAAATGACCCTAACAAACAAGTGCGAGTTGTCTTAGCCACCTCGTTACCTGAGGAAAGACATTATGCCTGAAGAAAAAGTTCTACCATTATAGCTTCCTTTAATGCCCAGGGAATTAGATAATAGACACGCAAAGCTGCAATCCAGGAATTAATTACTCAGATCAAGCAACTGCCACCGGTAATCATGGAAAGTAGACATAGAAATGTTGTCCCCCCCCGCCCCCAAGCCTCTTGTTTCTCATCCCTAGTATCCCCAAAGCAAAAACTATTATCAAAGACAATGGTTGTTACTTCATTTTCAAACTTGATATAAAGGGGAGCATAATTTTCATTCAGAACTCTTGCTGCAGAGTTCAGAGAAATACTGTTATGTAGTTTTTAACTTGTTTCAAGTAGTCACAGTATTGAATAGAGGTAGAACAAGACAATCAATAATAAATACACCTGCACCTGGTAACATCCATCCATATATTCTATTTCAACTTAAAACCCACAAACTGCAACAATAGCAACAAACATAAATTTGATATGTACTGTCTCTGAAATCAAAGCGTCTAGCCAAGCATTGTGTTGCTTCAATGTCACAGCTTCACCAAGTAGTTGTGATTCACAGTAGAGGGTATTTTTCAACATATTATTTCAAAAATTTCACTGAAGTGGCAGTGTTGAAATTTTTTATTGATTTCTTTCTTACTTTCCACTGTGAACATATCTTTCCAGACATCCCGTGACATGCTAATTTCTGTACATGATTAGTCCAGACCAAGAGAGTTGGAACAGCCCCACAGAGAGGTGTGAGGTGTACACTCATTCCCCTGAAGGAAAAAAAGTTTCATTTGAAAGGAAAAGGAGTTATCCAGATTGGCAACAATTGTCACACCTGGAACAGCTTTAATTAAAGTTAATATATGTTAAGTTTATAATATTCTATAAAACCCATCCCCCTGCTAAATAAGTTAAATATACAGAATTTGCTTCACCGTGACTGTTAAGACTTTGGTAATTCTTCCAGAAATTTGGCATTTCTTTTAGCCTGTGCATATATTTGGAGAGATGTCACAGAGTGATTTAGCCTCCTCTTTTCCCATGATAACTTTTACATAATGAGGAAGGAAATTAATGCAGAAAGTTGACCAGTTACTGAGTCATGTCCATGCAAACCAGGCATTTGAGAATTAAGAGAATAATCATCGAATGGTTATGCAGAATCACTGAGCTCACTGTGAAGTGGGTTTGAAATAAAAATATACTTACAATTTCATTTCTAGAACAGCAACATAAGAAGCTTCCTGGTGAAACAGCCATAACAAGTAAAAAATATTTGGAAAATAGCCACACATACTATCTCTGAAAATTGTCCTAAAGTTGGAAAACAAACGAAGAAACAGAAGAAAATTAGTCTGAACCTTGTTGTTCAGCCTTGACCTACTCTCTCTCCCCTTCCCTTACTCAGCATGATGGAAGTTCCACTCTGGCCAAGTGTGGCCAAAAAGATGGGGCCCCATCTCTCTCTTGTGCCCAGTCTAGGGCTATTACATTCCGTCAGGAGGAGCAGCAGACTTCCCACATTTTTCACCCACTTCAGCTACATGTTGCAGAGGTTAAATTCCAGGAGAGATGGCCGAGAGATTGGGGGCTCCCTTCTTCCACCCAGATATCAGGTGCAGTTGGCCCCAAAATAACCCTACCCCAAAATTCTGAGCCTCATCCACCTTGGCCCGAACTCGTCCTCAAAAAATCATTCCATGTTAGAAAAGGGAAGATAAGAAGACTAGTGGCTAATGCCCTAAACAGCTCAGAAATCTATGTGTCACTCTAAAGGAAATGTGTCACCGCCTCCACTTTCAGGTTTGCAACAGTGACTCATAGTTGTTTTTTTGTTTTTTTGTTTTTTTCAGGGAAGGAGGGAGGGAGGTGATAGGAAAAGAGAGCACCAAAGATCACCCCAAAGAAACTGGCTTTATTAGGAACAGAAGTTGAAGAAGTTTCAGCATAAGAGCACTTTCAAAAGCAGTGGAGATCTTGTTGGCAAGTAATTAAGAGCAGGCTAGTAGCTCCCTGACAGCAACAAGCTGAACCACAGCTCAGCAGTTTTCCTGAGAGAACCAGGAAAAGAAACAGTTAGGGAAAGCACACTTGGCTTCAAGCAGTCCCTGCAAAGAGACTCAAATTTAATGCAATCAAAGCATTTATGCCCTAGGATGTTGTCAAAAACAGGAGAGCAATCAATTAGTAAAGCCCAACACCTAAGTGTGGTACCAACGGATACAGACATATTAAAAGGGAGATCATAGGGAAAAAAATCAAAGAAAGACCTTCTAAAATCACCGTCATTCCAAGGTATAGTATATTAACTTTCTATTCAAGCTGTATAACATTGCAACAAAATAATATATTAAGCAATACAATTGATTATTTCAACAGTTTTAGGGTCAGAGTTACAAAATAGGCTTTACCAGAATAAAATCATGTGTTGACAGGGCTGCGTTCCCTCCTTTCCTAAAGGCCTTAGGGTCAACCTGTTTCCTTGCTGTTTAAAGCATCTGATGCTTTCCACATCTTCAAAACCATCAAGGCAGGGGAAGTTCTCACATTTTACCTTTTTGACTTACATTTTGCCTCAGTATTTCGAGCATGAGAACCACTGCGATTGCACCAAGCCCCCCTGAGTAGTTCAGGGTTGTCTCCCTGTCCTAAGGCAGTTGATTAGCAACCCTAATCATCTGCAATCTAAACTCCCCTTCACCATATGAGGTAACAGATTCCAAGGATTCAGATCTGAATGTGGGAAGAATCATTATTCTCCACCACATCTACATTGAGCCCCTAAAGGGTGACATCAGAGGCTTCAAAATGTGAGAGAAAGAGACTTTACCTAAATAGTTCAGCCACGCCACTAAACAAAGAAACCAGAAAACAGTCCCCTTAAGACACAAAGGAGGAATCAGTTCCACAATTTTGTAATATGTAATCCAAACTGTCTAGTTGCAAACAACAAAGCTTATGCACAGAGACAGGAAAGTGTGGCAGAAAATAATAACAGAAAAAAGGCAAATGATAAAAGTGCCTTTGATGGGGCCCCGGTATTGGATTTAAACAGACTAAGGCTTCACAGTAGAATTTATGAATATGTTCAAAGAACTAAAGGAAAGGATGCTGAGAGAGGTAAAGGAAGGCTTGATGGCAAGTCTCCTCGAGCAGAGAACAGAGCCCCCCAAAATGTGGGTTGCCGTTATGCACACCACATAAAAGCACTAGTAATAACAGAGAATAGGAGAGTGAAAGGTGCATAAAAATATTCAAAGAAATAGTAGCTGAAAATTTCCCAAATTTAATGGAAAAATAGATACAGGGAGCTCAATGATGTCCAAGGGGGATATGTACATGCCAAGAGATCCACATTCAGACATGTCACGTTGAAAACCAAAGACACAGAGAAAATCTTAAAAGCAGTGAAAGAATAATGAATCATCATGTGTAAAGGAAGCCCTGATTTAAAATGCAATTGCATAAAATATTGGGTATTGAATATTGGGTACTGAATAGAAGCAATTAGAATGTAACATATTCACTGACATAGCTGCACAAGGGAGTGAGTGGGAGTAAAGTTGTGTTGGAGAGTAAATAGAATGTAATGGTTACACGAATTTACAAAAATAAATGAAGAATGCCATAAATAATAATATATAATAGGGTTAAAAAACAAATTTCAAAAATATATACATGCTATCCTTTCTTCTCTTAGCTTTGTCAAAAATATAAAAAATTAATACCTCAATTACCCTTGTTTAATTTTTTATATTTTTGACAAAGGTATTAATTTTTTATATTTTTCACAAAGCTTGTTTGATTAATAAATGCTATATGCCTGCCTACATCAAACTATCCCATGTATCCTATAAATATATGCAACTATTACCGTATATACTCAAGTATAAGCCGAGTTTTTGTGCCGAAAATTTGTGCTGAAAAACCCGAACTCGGCTTATACTCAGGTCATACAGGTTATTTGACGCGGTGGGCGCACACCTAATCAAATGCACGTAGTCTCCAGCCGTCTTCTGCCATCTGCTTGAGGGGGCAGTGCTTTAGCTCAGTCCACAAGTCACGGCTGAGCTGAAGAGGTAGGCGGCTGAACTGAACTGTATTCCACTGAACTATTTAACCCACAATATTTAATGGCACATTTAATTAAGTGAAAACCCCATTTGAGGCAGTAAAGTCTTGCAAATAAATGTTTTGAAGGATTTTAACCTTTGTGATTTAGCTTGATTACCTGTTAAGGTACGGTTTTCTGCACTTTATTTAAAGTTTTAAAGTTGTCATTGCTAGTTTACAGTTTTTCTTTAGCAATAAATATTGAAAAGCATTTAACCTACTGATTCCTCAATTATTGTAATTGTTGTTTTTATTTTTTGAAATTTACCAGTGGCTGCTGCATTTTCCAGCTCAGCTTATACTCGAGTCACTAAGTTTTCCCAGTTTTTAAGGTAAAATTGAGGGGGTCGGCTTATACTCAGGTCGGCTTATACTCAAGTATATGCAGTATCTTGTTATTATCATCATTGTTTTAGTCAATGTCTAAGAAATCTCCTGCTATTTTTAGAAACAACATTTTGAACTTGATACTTGCTAGCAAGTAAGCTTATCAACATTCAGCAATGCTCCCACAGGAGAAAGGATGGGATTTTAAAAGTAAACACAAATTCTAATCTTTAACTTGCCTAGAAACAGCACTTACCACGCCCTATTAATAGCAGTGCTCCACACAGCGACGTCACCAGGTGTGGGTTCTCAACGGATAGACACCATCTCTTGGGAAGGCGTTCTCTCCGGTGCCCAGAGCTTGACCAGTCTTGGTATCAACAAAGCAGGAAGCAACTGTATACTTTGTACTCAACATTCTGCCTTGACCTGAAATCCTCACTATTAGAGTATATTGAAAGACTCAGACACAGAAGAGGAATGCTCCACTAGGAACCATGCTCTTAGTAAGCTCTCGGGACTATAGTGCAGTTAATAAGTAAACAGTCCTAGACGGTATTGCAGCAGAAGGTTGAGACAGAAATGACCCTTCTCAAAGTTGGGAAATCCAGGCCAGGAGCCTGAAAGCTGGAGAGGTGGAAGGAAAATATCTGAGATGACAGCCTGTGCCTCCAGGACAGCTGTTCAACAATATCAAGGGTCTCACAAATATGCAGTTGAAATAGAGCTGCCAGGCCTAGCAAATGATGATGCAGGATATCCAGATACTCCAATAAATATGAATTTCAGATAAAAAATAAATTATTCTGTAGTATAAGTATGTCACGTATAATATTTGGGACATATGTCCATTTTTCAAAATCATTTGTTTACTTAAAATTTAAATTTAAGTATGCCCTTTTCCCTTGAAGTAACTGATCTTTCTGCCTGAGTTCTGTCTTTAGGCCTAGATTTATCAGGGCAGGGATTCCTAAAGTGTAGCTCCTAAAGCAACAGCAGCAGCATTAGCTGAGAAGTTGTTAGAAATGTAAAGTTTTGGTCCCATGGCAGATATAGTCCAGGGGTGGGTTCCAGGAATTACACCAAGATGATGGACCATTTTCCCAGAGCAGAAAACTAATGGGACTGCAGAGATTAGGCAAGAACATGAATAAAATAGGATAACTTGATCTGGGAAGTCTACAAGAAAGGAAGTCAGGAATAATCCCAGTCCACAGTCTGTACTGAAAACACCGTAAGACTCTCCAGCCCTTTGTACTGTGACTGTGCTCATTAGGTTTTGTTCCTGCCATTTCCAAGTTCCTTCTAGCAGCTATTAATAAAACAGTTATAATATAATAAAAAGAGTTTGTGAGCATATCTCTGGGAACACTGAAGATGGAAATACTAGCCATTTTTGAAAGGAGAATGATTTCATAGAAGAAAACGAGGCTTTGGGCCTGGGGAAGACAAAGATAAAGCCTCTGAGGCCTGGCAGACTTGCCCTGGGGATTTCCAGCAGTAAGATCTTTGAGTTTCCTGATGGGAGTGAGGGTGGTGCTGAGCCTTGAAGACCAGCTTTTCTCTGCTCACTTCAGATGAAGTGAGGCTTTGGGATGAAACACAGCGTGGGCTCTCCCTGTGAGGCCCTGCGTGTCACAGTGGGATGTGGAGAAGCCCCTGCCAGTGCATCTGTCCAACCACGGTAGACCAGCTGCCTGTTCAAGCCACCTGAGGAGATTGCTCCAGGGTGTGTGGGGGGGTCTTCCAGGGTCTCTCATTCCCAATACCAACTTCCCCAGAGACTGACCTAAGCCCGACCCTGCTCCTCCTCCTAACTAGCAAAACTTGGAGATCATTTAATCTAAATAAACAAAGCCCACTTCGTGCTGCAAAAATGCGGAGTGAAGGAGCTCATTGTAGTTTAGCCCACTTTCAAATTCATCTTCTCTTTGCTTAGGCAGAGAGTGACGTGTAGCCTAGTGGGTAAAAGCACAGGCCCCCAGCCCCGCTCTGCCCTTGATGGCTGTACCTAAGTTTTCTCATTGTAAAATGCGGGTAATGATGACAAGTCTATCTTTAAGAATTGCTGTAAGGATTTAAACGCACTGAAAAATTAGAACAATGTCTGGCTTACAGGAAGGGCTCAATAAATCTTAGCTATTGGCTCAGCACCTGTAGCTCAGCGGCTAGGGCGCCAGCCACACACACCGGAGCTGGTGGGTTCAAACCCAGCCCAGGCCTGCCAAAAAACAATGACAATTACAACAAAAAAATAGCCGGGCCTTGTGGTGGGTGTCTGTAGTTCCAGCTATTTGGGAGGCTGAGGCAAGAGAATAGCTTAAGCCTAAGAGTTGGAGGTTGCTGTGAGCTATGACGCCACAGCACTCTACCAAGGGTGACAGAGTGAGAGTCTTAAAATAAAAATTTTCGTTATTATCATTACAAAGTATTATTGTTATTCATTACTACTAATAATGAATACTACCACCACATTCCCCAGATTCAGTGCTCAAATTAGAAGAAAAGAGTGGAATAACATCAGAGAGATAAAATCCTTTGGACTGTGCTTCCCAAGCATAGTCAATGCTTCTTGAGAATGAATTTAGAAGCATATTGTATGCGGGCAGTCCCCGAATTACAAATATCCGACTTACATACAATTTGCACTTATGAATGGAGGCTGTCACAGTATACAGATTCTGGTTCTCCATCCCAGAGGTCTGATTTGGCAAAAATTGTGTGGAGCCCCAGGATCTGTATGTATAACAAGCAATCAGGAGGAGCTTGTGGTTTCTGAGGTTTGGGAACCACTGCTCGAGGAGAGAGCATCCCTTAAGCCACAGGTAACCACGGCTTTCCCAAGTGACTCATCCGTCCATTCCATCAACTTCTTCCTTCCCATTCAAGTAACCCCTTGAAAATTTAATTGACGCAAAGTGTGAAATGATTCATGATGAGACTCTCAGTTCTGCTGGCGTCAGGAGAGGCTATTTCACCACAGCGATCCAATGGGTAAAAATAATAGCTGCATGTGTTACGTGTTTGCAATATGCTGGGCAATGTACCCAGGGGTGTCTATCCATGACTCCTATCCTTTCCAGGGAAATGATGTTTATTCTCATTTTACAGAGGAGGAAATTGGAAGGTCAAGAAGTTAAGCATTCTTCCAAGGTCATACTACTATGAAATGACAGAGCCAAGATTCAAGTCTGTGGGATAATAAAGCTTAAGGAAGCCTTTCCCTGTATCTCAGTAGCTCTCCAACATTAGTGTTGGGCTGGGGGGGGGGGGGAGGGGAGCAGGGTAGGGGAGGAATTCACCTAAAAATTTTCTAAAAGGTCAGATTCTTAGACCCCACAAAACAAAGATGCTGGTCCAATAGGCCTCATTGGGGTCTAGAAACCTGAATTTTAAACAGGCAGCCCATGTGATTCTGATGAAGGTGGTCATAGCCTGCATTCTACTGCTCAGGACAATTTGTCTCATCTTTATTTTAAATCTGTTCAACTGCAGTGAATATATAGAGCTTTAAATAAATTTCAAATATTTCCTAAAATGAACGCTTCCTGTTGATTTCTAAATGTTTAAGTAGAGGTTATATGATTAGCACTTGCTTTGAGGAAATCTTAACTCTAATGGCAACAGATAAAAAATAACAAGGTCTCTTTTGGATTATATCTACAATAGAGATACCACTCTGAGGAAGATCAATGGTTTTAAGAGGCTGCTGTTGTTGCTTTTCGTTTTCTAGCCGTGGTGCCCAGCGGAAATATACTTCCATTTACCTTATCTTGAAAGTGGAAATTGTATTCAGGTTCATGAGTGGAAGACACAGACTTTCCCATTTTTCTTTATGCTAGAACAAGTACGATAATCCTTGCGAATAGAAAATAACTAACATGTACAACACAGTAGATGATATCAATTAAAAAATACATATGCATGGAACCAGAACAATAATAACTTCATTCACTCTCAAAATCCAGATCTGATCTTGATACAACCCCCTGTACATGTTGACTGTGAACTTTTGCTTCAGGGCACAGGACATTAGTTCTCTTCCTAGAAAGCTCAGGCCATATGCTGCACCCATACCTCTAAGAAAGCAAAACCTATTTGGTCACAAATAAGCTGAGAAAGGAAAAAACTTGAGGTTGACAGAAAGTCAAATTTAGGAGGAATGTCGAACTACACCATTCTGAGTGCCAACAGCCAGCCTCTTCCAGCATGTTGCCCTCAAAATGGGCAGCCAGGTAGCCAGAAAGAGGCTTTAATCAAATCTCTTAAACTTTCACAACCTCAATTTCCTCATCTGTAAATTGGGTATAGAAGAAGGTGCGATAAGACATAAGACACATTTCATTTCCATAATCCTTCATAATGGAGTTGTCATAAGAATTAAATGAGAGTATTCTTATGGAGGCCTTAGCACCGTTCCTGGCACAATGGAATGTAGAAAATACTTAAAAACATCGCCACTGTTATTTCTCCAACTAAAATAAGTTAGAAATTGTAAAAAGACTGCCAGACATAGTAAAAATGAAGGGGAAATTGTTAAATCATGTTCTCCAGAAATCTTTTAACAGTCATTAAATTGCCCACATTAGCCAAGTGCCTGGGTTTAAAACAAATGACTGCACAGCTGATCATGTAGAAGTACCGTGTGATCTTCTATAAAGGGAGGCGACCTGGTGAGTCCTCCTTTCGTAAATGTTACAGGCGACAAACTTCACCTAAATACAAATGAGTTTGCATCAGGCTCTTCTAAGGTGTCAACATTCTCTGCTACAGAAAAGCTAAGGAAATTTGTTTATGTTCTTTTCGTATCAAATGTCCCCTAATCGAAAGTAAAAGACTCTTGTCCTGCTTCCTAGGTACAAAGCACTGTTTCTCTGATTAATGATCCAGGTATCTGCAGTAACTGCAATGCCAACATTCTCTAGTTCCAACAGAGTCAGCTACCTCTGCCCAGGTGTTCAGCCAATGCCCTCATCCTGGGGGGCTTTTGGTAATTAGCAGCACCAGCAGGTGTTTGGACTTGCCGCTGTTCCTGGTAGTTGAGCATATGTGTCAGGTCCCCACTGGGGGGAGAAAGAGGGTGAAATAAATGATTCACACCAGCTCCACCAAGGTCAGCTCCTTCCAGAAAGAAAAAGCAAACTTTCCACCTCTGCATCACGCACTCTCCTTGCTCATCCTCTGAAACTCTCAGCTGATTTTTTGATGTTGGCCTTCGCACTTTCTCTTTCTTCCATTTAGAAATCCTGCCTTATGGCTCTCTCCAAATAACCCCCTTGAAATGAGCTGTGCTCTGAGCCTTTGGGACTTGATTTTCTGCAACTGAAATCTTTCTGTCTTGAATTTTACCACATTGTCTCAGACTCAACTCTCTGACTTTCAAGGATGCTGAGCCAGACAAATAAAGTAATTCTGCTGAGATGTGACAGAGTGCCCCAGTGTTACTGGAAAAGAGTTTAATTCCACATTAACCCCCTTCCCACAAAATACATTTGGAGGTCTGCTGGCTCCATGTAGCAGCTGAAAAAAACAAGATCTGTAACATTTTCCAATTTCCATGGTACTCATATGCACACCATGACCAAGGCCAACCTACCAGCATGGCAGAGTTGAGGAGACACGCACAGAACCAGCTGTCACGAATTGGTATGAGTGAACTTTAAACACACCCTGACTACTGCGGGCTTCACAATGATTTCTTGGGGGAAGTGTCATTACTCCCAGGAGGTGAAAATATTATGACTAGATTTGGTTGATTTAAGAAATATTTTAGGACAAAATGGGGTCTCATGGAACACTTAAGATTACATGGTGGACGTCTGCAAGATGGCAAAATGAATGTGCATGTTTAATTCCTCTCTCTCTCCAGGGAGCCCCTTAAAAAATACTAATAGGTTAAAAATATGTATAACCCTACATCAAGAAACAAGGGGATGAAAACCATCAGAGGATGATAGACTTTTAGCAAATTTCTGTGGGACGATTGCTGGAGCAGTGACGGGCAGAGGGAGCTGGCCCGGGAACTTGGAAGCCTGATCTCCCTGCCCAGAGGAGCCTGCCCAATGCTGCTCTGCACTTTGGAGAGAAAGCCTGTGGAGCGAATGAGGAGAGGAGCTGAAAGGCACAGGAAGGAGGGGGAAGGTCAGCACCTGCTGGCTGACCAATAACTGGGAAGAGATAAATACAGAGGGAAGCCTCCAAATCTGATGAGGTTCGAACTAAGTGACCCTTACAGAACTCCAGAATTCCAACCAGATCAAAGTCCTCAGAGATTCTACCCTAAGGAGTCAGATTACTTGCAAAGCATCAGGGTATGTAGCTTTGTGCAGCACCAGGAAGCCTCCCAGATGCACGTGTGTCAGTCAGTGAGCTGCTGGGTCTCTGTGCACTTGGTGCAAGAGCAGCCCAAACACTGAGCGCTAAGCAAGGGTCGCCCAGCCTTCCTTCAGCAGAAGATAACACAGGAACAGACCACCAAGACATTGAGAGGCCTATTTAGTATTTGGGGAAACACAAACTTCAGGTGATAGATAATTCTCTCAAAGTCTATATAAACACTATGTGCATTCATTAGACAAAAAGAGTCGCACTTACTGACAGTTTACTACTACATGCTGTGGAGACAAAGAGGTGAATCATGTGAGGTTTGACCTTAACATGCTTCAGTTGATCAGAGATGATAAAATCTGTCTCCATGTACCCGCGAAAGCACAGGGACCAATGGTGCCATAGGAGAGGAAGAGGGTGGCATGGAAGTTCATCAGAGAGTGGGACTATTTCCAGCTGGTGGGGAGGCATTGAGGGTCTAATGAAACATAGAACAGCCAGTTAAACTTTAATCTGACATAAACAACAAATACTTCTTTAGGACAAGTAGAAACCTGACATCCACTAGGACTTGGTTTATAGTGCAGGTAGCACTGTATTATCACGGAGTTTGGGGGCAATGCATTCTAGGCAGAATGGGAAATACAGCTATTTATTCCATTTTTGAGTTAATTATCACCTTCTCATAGAGACCTCTGGCCACCCTGCTTAAAATCTCAATCCTCTGTTCCTGCAATATTTTTGGCCATGGCCCGTGCCCCTTTTGACATAGCACATGTTTATTTGTCATTCACTTTCCTCTTCTAAAATATCACAGCAAGCAAAGTTACCCATTTTTGTTCACTGCTATATTCCCATTGTCTCCAACAATAGATGAAATAAAGGAGATGCTCAAAAATATTTGTCGACCAAATGAATGACAAATAAACAAGTTAATAAAATTGTTGAATCGGCAGAACTGATGAATTTTCCACCTCTGAAGACTGACACTGGTTAATGCTTAGCTCGTATTTGCAGAAATGTGAAAACACGAAAACGGTCCCAACCCTAGTGCAGCATTCCAACTAAATGGGGATAGGAAAAAACAAAAAACAAACAAACAAACAAAAAACAAAACAGTAAACACAAGAAACATACAATGATGTGACACAGAAATGTGAACTTAACTGAGAATCACAAATAGTGTCTACAACACCTTTTTGCTTCTGCCAAGCCAGCTGTTGCAGTGGTGATGAAAGTCAAGTCAGCAGCTACGTCAATGCAGGAGAGTGGACCTGCGCAATAATCTTACGGGCAAATAAGGAGACAGCGCCTCAAGTCCCTCTGGGCCCCCAGAACAATCGAATTCCTTGCCCTGGGCACCACATTCTGACATAAGTCACGTCTTCTCAGAAGGCAAGCACCACACCCTGGCCTTCTTACTGCTCATCTACTCCAAAACAATTGCCCAGCGGAGCAGGCGTATCTAATTGATAAAGAGCAAGCAATCGTGTAGAAAACAATGATGTAGTAGAACAAAAATCAGGAAAACTTACTCTTGCATACCACCTGTGGGAGTCAGGGATTGTTTGGAGGTTTCTCAGATTCAGGAGATGCCACAAATTGCAGCGAAGCTCCCTCCCCCACCAGGCCAGAAGCTGGCACAAAAGCAACCTCTTCTACAAATAAAGTCGGGCTCCCCCATATAACATGCTCCCTGTCAAGAAAGATGCATGTGCCTGTAGATGTTAATTGACAGGTAGATTGAAGATAGGAGAACCTCAGAAAGAAAGAATCTGATGAACTTCCACTTAACAGCCACTGTATCACTGAGACCATTTATCACTTCACTAATACATGTAGCGTATCCCTAATCCTTTCTGAAGGTGCAGGTCACCAAACTGCTTAAAAAAAAAAAAAATTAACAAGTGTAGCTAAAGCTCTGTTTCTTACTTGGTGGTACATTTATGCCTCTAGCTTCCTGGTTTTCCACTTCCTCATGACATGCCCAAACCCTAATTTTCTGTTATTAAATTGTCAGTCACTGTCTTTTATGTGCTTTGTGACACTGAGACTACACTGCCAGCAGGAAAGAGAGGGAGGGAGGGAAGGACTAGGGACACAGGGAGGAAGGGAGGGAGAGGAAAAGAAAAATAAAAGAAAGAAAAAGCCTAAGATACAATTAAGTCATTTTTCTACAGGAATAGAAAAAAAAAAAAAAAAAAAAAAAAACACAACAATATAAGACCCTGCTGTCTTAAAACTCACACCCCCATAAAGCAGAGGAAACTTAACGTCAATGGAATGAACCTGAATTAATAAATTAAATTATTTAAAGATGTGTTCAGCTATGTATTCCCAGGGCCTAGAAAAGGGTCTGATGCGTAGTAGGCACTCAATAAATATGCATGGATTGAATAAATGAATTTGTTCAATCTTGGTGAGGGAAAGCCTTACATATGGTATTCTTATTTGAAGTGTTTTACATAAATAGAACTAAAATGTAACAGGGAGCTTTCAAGTGAAATAGAACTATGACATTGAGGACAAGAAAAAAGTCACCCTTTGTTCAAGTGTTGGTTTAGAGCAGGACAGTGTGTTACACCTATAGTTTGGGATGGCACCGCTGCCTGGATATTAACATCTAGAAAGAAAATAAAACTGCCTCCCTGTTAATTAGGACTCATGGTCAACCCCTGATGGTGTTTTCCTTCTGGGAGGACTGCCCGTGCATGCTGCATTCCTATGAAACATACAGCCCAGATGGTCCTTCCCATTGACAAAACATGTTGGCAGCATGACACCATTACAATTTTGGCGGGAGATCAACACATTCCTTATTTTGATACTATAGACTTAACTATGCCAATAAAACCTAAGGCATTTTGCACAGTTATTTCAGTCCTTACTCTTTCCAGCAATTATCTTCTCTATTATAGACAGACATCGCAGCATCCATTAAAAGCGGGCAGTCTGTGCCACTCCAAATACTTGCTGTTCCCTCCCTGGATGCTCAGAGAGGGAGATGGAGTGAAGAGTGGGTGGGCAGGTACAAGTGTTGGGTGTCATCCCTGCCCCCTCGCCAAGGATTCCTTGCTGTCTTTAGATCTCAGTAAGCTTGTCTCACACAAGTCAATTTAAACACAAAATAGTACAAGGAATGGCACGTAGAGGCAAAAGGCACAGAACATATTTCAGGATGTTCCCTGCATGGACTACATGGCCTGCTGACAGGAAGGCAGCTGACGGGCAGGATGAGCCTTCAAGGACACAGGTGGGAGCAAGTCTCCCACGGCAGACAGAACAGAGTGGTGGGAAAATGAGATTTGGGGGGAAAAAAATGTAGAAACCTGGTGTCGTGGGATCTGTGGAGTTCCTCATTTGCTTTTTCTGTATCTTTTTCCATGAAAATAATGATTTTCTGAACACCCAGCCTACATGTACCTGCAAGGGTTATGAAGGCAAATAAAACATTGCTCAATAACTATTTCCCGAGCATCTCCTTTGTGCCAGACTTGGGGCTACATAGGCGCTGAGGACACAGAAGTAGGTAAGACAACAGCCTTGCCCCCCTGGAGCCTCCCAGCGAGGAGAGGAATTCACACTCAGAATCTATATTCCCCTTGAGTACAAATCCCAGGGTTGTGCATTCTCCTTTCAGGATATACACATGACAGATTAGGAACAGATTTACTGTGATGTGTGGAATATCCAACCCAAAAGATCTTTTTGTCTAAAAGTTTGAAAGGCAATTAGATACAATTCAACATGTCAGTTTGCCTTATTAACTAAAAGGTTGCCAACCGATGAGCTAGAGAGGTATAAAAAAAACTTCCTGACAGAAATGTAGCCTGTGTTTCCCTAAGCTTCATGAACTTTTGGTACAGCTGGTGTCACAGGTGCAGAAATAACTCACATCACATTGGCTTTTACTCCACCTACCTTAAAAGGTCAAAGCCCCCCCCACAAACACCCCCCTCTACGTGAGAACGCCTGAAGGTGTGTCAGGATCAGGGACAGTCTGTGACGTCCACTCTGCCACACTCCTCTCTTCTACTTGATGTCTACTTCACGGAATGTGTCTCTTCCATTGCTGTACTGTCCTGTAGTCAGAGCATTTGCCTGTGATACCTGTTTTCTCCCAAAGATGTCAACCCCTCAGGTGCCAGATGGTTCTGGGGCATGGAATGATTGTCTCCATATGTGTCCCATGTCTTAGAGAGCCTCACAGAAACAGAGGGCTTTGGAACCAAATCTCCATCCCTCTTCCCCCCATGTATGTTATCTCAACAAAATAGACACAGACTCCTGTGTGTCTCCCACTCTCCAGAGGGGTCTGTCACACCCAGACACGTCCAAACCCCATGGTCAGCATAGCTTAAGTTCACACTGGAGTCCTTGATGAGGACCCCGCTGCATTTCTGCACTTCTACGAAAGAGCTAGTGAGTATAAATTTAGTTTATTTATTCTTCAAAAAACTCAAAACACATATTAAGGATTGGATACCGGGAATATATTCATAATTTAAATATATATGTGTACATATATATACACACAATCCCTGTGATAGAAATCTGAAAAACATATATGTTTAATAATAAAGACAAACTATTATGAAAGAAACAAATAGTGATAGAAAGAAGACATTCACAGACCTACCGAAACACAGACAACCTTCTGGAGCCAGTTCAAGAGTTTTTGACAATGTTTCATTGTCCCTTTATGTGTTGACTAGTGCAGAGCTGCTGAGCTGAAACAAAACGTCATGCAGGTGATTCTTACGATTCAGTGGGCCCTGCCGAGGGTAGCACCTTGTACTTTCTCATTTCATGGTAAGTTACAGACCATTGTTAAGCTGTTGAAGAGGAGTTGAAACTTCTCTCAAGCTCCTTGACTCAAAAGATTATGTTCTGCTTTTTGTGTGGGAGCTGTGAAAGGTTAAGTTCTTCCATCTCGGTGCTGTCTGACAACCTGATAACATTCATAGTTATATTATCCAGATTAGAGATTAAAAAAATAAGATATTCATCCAATGTCATTCACTGATAATGTTAACCCAGGTCAGTTTTATTGTAAGAGCCACTTCTTATTGAGGTCCATGCCATGTAAAATGAAATAAAAGCCACTGAAATTCAAATTGTCATCAGTATTACCTTCTTCTTTGGCACATTGCCCAAAGGAAACTAGTTTTCTGACATGGTCAGCTTATCACAGAATGACTGGGATGACCATAAAGTAGCCTCAAGACTTCTTCATATTTATCAATGAAAGTTGTCCCCCTACGATCTCACATCAGAGATTTTCCTAGTGACTTTTTGTGTCAAATGCAGTATGAATTAAATTACCAAAAGCTGCTCACATTAAACATCACTATGGCTAAGGTTTTATATCAGGCATTCAGTATTTTTCTGAGACTTTATGTAAATCAATTACTTTAACAACTAATAACATGTCCAAATGGCTTCAATTATAATTTCAAAGAATAGTTCCCACTGGGACTATGTTGGCCACAACACACATAACCTTCAAATGTAAAAAACACCGTGTCTTTGACAACACATGATCCATATGCATTTGGTTGCCTACCCTACAATGTATTCAGCGAACAGACAAAACAGTTCATGTGCTCTTTAGTCACCAATTATTAATTCAGTTATTAAACCATGTCACGTTAAATCAGTATTGCACTGGAAACTCTCATTGATCTGAAAAACCTGTTTAAGAATTCACAAAGTTCATGCCATTGTTCCCGATACTTTCTGTAACTTGTCTGAGTGAGTGAGTTCCTTTAAGCAATGTTCAGAGTAGACAACAAGATATTGCTAAGCATTTAAGTGCAATTATGCCATTATTTTTTAATTGCTAAATATTAATTGACCATACACAGATTAGGGAATGCCTGAACCAAATTAAAATTTCCAATAAAGTATATTGATGATATATGCACCCATCTGGAAACAACAACTGTTTAACAAAAAGGACTAAACAAGGCATTTTTAAAGAATGCACAGCTGGTAAAGAAATTAAACGTGTAAACAAAGATTATATATATATACACACTATATAATATAGTAAACATGTAAACAAAGATTTTTATGTATATATACTATATACCATATACTACTATATATTTATATGTACAGGCTGTCCACAAAGTTCATGTGCAATGGACACCCTGTATATAAGGCACGTACATATGTGATACTGATGAAATACTGATTAATTCTGACAAGAAAATAATGGATATAATCAGAATACAATTGGTCTTTCATCAAATTACATATTGTCTCAGTGGGTATTATACTCTGTCTTCCAACAGCAAAAGAAAGAAAAACCCAAAAATACAGGTCTAGATACACGCACATGCACATGTGCACACACACATGTCCCCCTGCAGGTAGAAGAGATCGATATGGTAAGTTGGGAACAGGAAATTCTATAGTAGTGGAGTTAGAATTAAGTGCCTCCCAGTACTGCTCAACTCCTTCCACTAGGCTATGCCCATTCAAAAAAAAAAAATATATATATATATGCATTCACACATTGATGGAGAAACTGACTCTGAAAGTTCCAAACTCTACACTTTGACATGGATCCTTGAAACAAATGGAATAGTCAATGGTCTTTTTCACCCTAACAATATCTCCTCACCCACCTAAAAGTCTTACTCAACATCTCAGCCCAATCACTACCTCTTCTGGGACACTTTCAGGGTCCTCACACCCCACATGCAACAAAAACCAATGTTTTATACACATTTTTAACTTAAGTTCCTGTGGTCCCCTGTACATATCCTACTTCCCCCAGTGCCTTTACATGACCATGGTGAGATTGTTTATAAATATGTCTCCCCACTAGCTCATGAGCCCATTAGGACTAGGAATTGTATCCAGGTATTTTCAACTTGTATCTCTAATATCTGGCACAATATCTGGCATAGAGCAGACAAGCATTCAGTATTTGCTGAATTTGTTAAATAATTAAATTAAATTAAAATTGATGAGAGCTTTATTTCTCATCTTTGGCAGAGAAATGGGGTGGAATTGATCTGACACTATCGCTCTTGACTTCCTCAAGGCAACCTACACTCCTCTATTAGAGTTCTCAATTAGTTTTGAGTAGTTTACTTGCCACTACCTTGAATTAATCACAAATATTTTTATGAAAGTGCCTTATTGTTCATCCTTTTTTTGGATGAATGGAATGAAATTAAGAACAGGAAGAATACATCATTATATGGCAAAGAAACTTTAGCCTAAAAGCACAGTTCAAACCCTGACACTTGAATTTTCATGGTCAGGCTCTCTCAGCCTCAGTTTTACAGATTGAGGGTAAAACCTCCATCCTCGAGGCAGTATGGTATGGTTGGGAGAATCAGCTAGTATACAAGAAGCCTGGCAGGGTGCCTGGTGCACAGTAGGTCTCCATAAATCATGGCACGTGATACCTGTGAACAGGCTCTCTAAGCCTTAGAGTACTATATAAAAGTTAGTTATAACTTTACCCTCCCCATCATGTTACATTGCATCTGAACTTACTATGATTGTAATATTATAGAAAAGTGTCCAGGAAGAAGCCATAGTAAAGCTTGGCACCGTTACCATAGTAACTAAAAAAGGAAAAAAAGAAAAGGAGTACAATGCACACCTGATTGCCTTTTATTGTATTTACGTTCTTTGTGAATGAACAAAAGCCTCCTCCCCTTTATCACCTAAATGAATTTTGTGATGCCTTTGATGATTTGAAACGTTTTTATATCCCTAGAAGTCCCAAGTGATTGCCTGATTCTCTCTGTTTGTACAATGACCATCACCTCCAAGGCCACAACTCCTGCTGGGGCCTCTGCCAGTCTTCCCTGGGCCTGTTTCTCCCTCTCCTCAGCACCCCTCTGTCTTAGTCTGTTTGGGCTGCTATAGAAGAGATAGCTTACAAATACCAAAGACAAGGTACCAGCAGTCACTGTCTGCAGAAGGAGCCACTTTCTCAGAGGTGACGTTGGCTATGTCCTCACGTGGTAGAAGGGACTAGCTAGTTCTCTGGTGTCTCTTTCATAAGGGCACAAATCCCATTCTCGAAGCATCAAAGACCCTGCCCCTTAATACTACCATCCTAGGAATTAGGTTTCAGCATGTGAATTGGGGAAGGGGACAGTGCAAATATTCAGACCATAGCATCCTTCAAAGTTAGACATGGGGCCGGCACATAACTGACCGAGAGCTGCACTTGAGTGTGAATAATCAAACCTAACTCCAGCTAGTTGTCAGAAAAGTAGCCACGCCTCCAGACAAGAGTGAAACTGGAAACGGGAACAGTGTTGGGAATCCTGAAGTTCTCCTCATTTCTTGTCTCCTCTCTGCTTCTCTTTGCTACCTGATTCATTCATTTTGGGTTCCCCATGATCTGTTTTCTTTGTTTGTCAATTCACAGTCATAAAAACAATACTCAGTGTTCACATGGCCCTTGATTCTGGACACACATAGAATTAACTGGATTGGGTGCACACGCTGTTCTCATCAACAGTGGCAGGAAGGGGTGGGAGAGGGTCACATGCTATAAACACGGGAATCAAACTGGCCTTTGTGGTTAGACAGGCAGTTTCTCAAGAGTCAAGAGGATTCAGAAGTAATCAGGTGCATAGAATACAGGATTTCACAAGGTAATGTATTTGAAAGTCCAGAAGATGATAGGGAACTCAGCAATATCAGAAGCAATTGAGTCTAATTATATAGATTTTACTCTCTTGAACTCACACGCCATCTCTCTGACCCATAGCAGCTGAGGTTTCATCATCAAAAAGTGGTGATATAGGCATCATTTGTCTTTATTCTATTTAAACCACCCTCTGTTTGCTGTTAAATCACTTCTTAGCTCTACTTCTGATCTTTGGAGAAAAATTGTATAGTAGGATGACGAGGCCTG
The DNA here is from genome assembly GCA_963574355.1 of Loris lydekkerianus. NCBI lineage: Eukaryota > Metazoa > Chordata > Mammalia > Primates > Lorisidae > Loris > Loris lydekkerianus. Next base: position 25,343 of record CAUYPK010031372.1, read on the forward strand.
CATCTCACCTCTGATTCAATGCCTTGGGGCAAGGCTTGCTGCTTCTCAAAGCTTCTGAATCCACACCTGTGAGTTGGGTGTGGCAATGTCTGCCCCTCTAGCTCTCAAGATTGTTAGGACAGTGTCCACAATATGTGTCAAGACATTTTGAAATCTAAAGCATTTTAGAATGTGATAAGCTCTGAGGCTAAGAGCTCTGACAGTGTGAGCCCACTGATCTGAATTTCAGTCCTAGCTCTACCACTTACAATGTATGCTTTGGTCAAGTCATTTCACCCTTTGAGCTTCAGATTCTTTACCTATAAAATTAGCATTAAAAATACTACCTAATGGGGTATTATGAAGATTAAATTTACATTATCAAATATGCTTTATACTATGCCTGACATTCTGAAATTCTTAATTACCATAAAACATGATGAATACCTATTGGGGATGTACATTAAACTTTTGGCTTCTATCTAAAACTAACTCAAATTTTCAGTTACCTCTTTTCCTAGGGAAAAGTTAGCCTTTTGCTGTGACCTTAGAGTACCCTGCTTGTCTGTCATCCTTGACCTTTTGCTTGTGGGCATACTCTTTTTTCCTTAATCCACTAGATACCTGATCTTTCTGCTTTATCTGTACCTTCTTAGAAATGGGGTTCTGCCCTTGACACCAGGTTTTACTTTCCAGATGCTTCACCTCGAAGTCAGTCCTGCTGGCTATTGCCTATTACTTTATTTATCTCCTGTTTCAATTACTCATTTATTCATCCAACAAATACTTATTAGGCACCTAGGACATTACAGACACTGCGTTAGATCCTGATAATATGATGTTGGGTGAGAGCCAACCTCATACCTGTTTCCACAATCTGAAGGGAAGTGACCCTTAACTGGGTAATTCATTGGAATAATCCCTTTATTATGGGTGCTTCTCACCACCATAGTCTTCCTCTCTGTGACCCTCTTTCATATGGGTAATAAGACACACGGCACCTGCTACTTCACAGAAGGGTTATCATGAAAGAATGAGAGTTCAAAATAGCCAAATTATTGCTGCAGTTTTAAAAGCCAAGATACAGGTGCATAGTTGTTTTTTTTTTTTTTTTTTTTAATTAGCTAAATTTATGAGTAGGAAAAAACACTTTTTCTAGTATTCACTTTTCTGCCAAGATAGGATGAAAATGAAGTATGGAGGGAAGGGAAGAACAAGTGAGAGAGATCATGATGTGGGGGCCTCAAGCCAGCAGCTAAGACCAAGAGGGGGCTTGCAGACAAGGACAGGGGGCACTGTCTCAATTCTGTCTCTCTTTGCAAATGAAGCACCATCTGTTGTGAGTGCCAGGAAGCCAGATAAGAAATAACTTCCATTCCGTTCCACTGGCAGCACAGAACTTGGAACCATCTAAAGGAAAACTCCCAATCATCCTATGAGAAGAACCTCTTTCTTGTCCACATGCACACACATCGGATACAAGGAAATATCCTGGAATCACAGAGTGTTCTGGTGACATGTTTCCGCAAGCTGCAGCAGTGATGAAATACGCTCCTGTTACAAGGAGAGTAACTTAATAATCACACTAATATACAATTACAAACTGAGGTCAGTGCTCCCAAGGGAAAGAACTTCCAGAGAACCTAAGAAAGAACCCAACACAGAAAAGCTGGGTCTATAGATGGTTTCCTGAGAAAGTGGCACGTTGATGAAAAGAAGTAGGCCCATGGGGACCATGGGGTTTCTAAGAGGAAAAGTGGTTACAGGGTGAGGCCAGAAGATCCAGAGCAGGCATGGACTAGTAGGTCATGCGAAGAACAATGCTAATTGGCAGGGTGTGGTGGCTCATGCCTGTAATCGTACCTCTTAGGACACCAAGGTGGGTGGTCAAGAGTCCAATACCAGCCTAGGAAACAGCGAGACCCATCTCTAAAACTAGACAGGCATAGTGGCAGGCACCTGTAGTTCCAGCTACTTGGGAGACTAAGGCAAGAGAATCTCTTGAGCCCAAAAGTTTGAGGTTGCTGCTAACTGTGATGCCACAGCACTCTACCAGGGGTGACAAAGTGGGATTCTATCTAAATATACCTATATATTTTAGATATATATTAATAATTATCCCAAGAAAAATGAGAAGTCATTGAAGGAATTAAAGTAATGGCATGAAAAGATCACACTGGTCACAGTATAGAAAATGGATGAAAAGGCGTGAGGGTGAAAGCAAAGAGGTTATTCCAGGGGTCCAAGTAGAAAGGGTGTGTGGGTCTCTTCTCCTCTTCCCAACTTGCTTTCTGATACTTTAAGTCGCCTCAGATCTCAAAAAACATGAATTAACTTTATTCCCACTTTCCATAGATAGGTTTTTCATGATTGCTGTCATTGTTTGCTTATTTATTTGTTTTAGGACCTTAATATTTCAACTCTTCCCTGTATCACTTTCCTTTTTAAACAAAATCTCATTCTATTCAATAGCAGAGTAGGGTGGTTAGAGTTAACAGTGGTCTATCAAATATTTCCCAAAAAAGCTGAACGAGAGGAAATGAGATGTTCCCAGCACATACTTAAGGTCAATGGGTCTCCTGAATAGCCCAACGTGATCATTACACAGTATACGAATGTAACAAAATGTCACGTGTATCCCATGAATATGTACAAATATTATGGATCAATACCAAATCAAATAATATCATTCTATCTATATGTTTATCACAACTTCCTTGGATTTTAAAATATGCACTGAAAGAATTTAACCCCCCAAACTTACACTTACCCACATCCCCAACACCCTTTTGTTTTGGGGATCACCCATCTTCTCAGTCTCTTGTTAGTCTTTGAGTCTTATACTTGATTCTGAGTGCTACAGTTTGAGAAGCATTAGAAAATAAGGTCCCAAGGATAATGACCAAGATGGTGAATATATTTCAAATGTAGGAGATTTGTAAAAACTAGAAATGTTTTCCTTGACAAATGGAAACCTTTGAGATCAAAATGATAGGTGCCTTCCAAATGCTAACACTAAAAATAAGCAGTATTTGTTTTTCTCCTGGGTCACCCACAGGTCAGAAATGAGACTCATAGGAGGATACCCAATGAGTACAGATGTCTGCTTAAAAGAACAACATTAAGTTTTTCTATTTATAGCCTTAAAGTATAATAGAACAAATAGGTTATTTGGGGATGCAGTGAACTTTTAATCCTTGGTGATATTTGAAGAGAACATGGACAGCCAGAGGACAAAAAGTTGAGGACAAGGAAACCCCAGATGGAGGCAGAAGCTGTGTGACCTTCCAGCTTCACCTTGGTCCTTCCCTTCTAGGGCCTCTGTGGTTCCCTCGTCAACATTAATGTGGGAGAGGGTGGAGCTGGCTCTTAGTTTGGGATCCCAATTGACTCAGAGAAGATCACATCCCTGAGAAAGTCAGGTTGGTATTTGTAAGATGTGAGTGTGGTTCAGGTAACTGCATTTCAAAAGACTTGTCTGTTTTTGTTGTTGTTTTAGTTAGCCATTCCTTCTACCTACCTATATCTCAGTCCCTTCCACAGCATGGATTATCATTTAACTAAAATGCATAAAGCATGCTCCTTAATGCTGATTAGTATGAGACGGTTACACTGAAATCAGTCACCAATTTGGTAAAAGAGAAATTGCTATTTTCAAATACATTTTTAAACCAATATAGAACCTTAATTTCTTTTTAAAATCCTGTTTTATGTGCTTCAGATAAGTAGATTTGGTGACAGCAATTAAAACATAATATTTGGTGATGAGGAGATTCTGGTTACAAGTTTATTTTCCAACACCTGGGCAATTTAGCTGTAAAGGGAAAAAGCAAAGAATTGGTCATGCTGACATGACTCTAATGCTTAATTCAGTCACTGTAGTCTACCTTTTCCTCATCTCCCCAAACACAAAAGAACAACAGCACTAATTATTGCTCTTTATTTTTTTATTTTTTTTTTTTTCACAGTGAAGGGGGCATTTATTTTTTAACTTTTTCTTTCACAAAACATTTAAGAAGTTTTTTTTTGAAGATGATAAAATGTAGAAATACAAGGTTCTCATTTTAAAGTAAAATTGACAGCATTTTCCAGAACTTTCCTAGTCCTGATCTATTCTTTCTTTTTTTGAGACAGAGTCTCACTATATTGCCCCAGGTTGAGTGCCTTGGCCTCATAGCTGACAGCAACCTCAGACTCTTGGGCTTAAGTGATTCTCTTGCCTCTGCCTCCTGAGTAGCTAGTACTACAGGCGC
>CAUYPK010031375.1:0-29806 GCA_963574355.1 Loris lydekkerianus
CCCCCCCCTTTTCTTTTATTCTTGGTGCATTTGCTTTTGGATTCTTTTTTTTTTTTTTTTTCCTTTTTGAGACAGAGTTTTACTGTGTCGCCCTCAGTAGAGTGCCATGATGTCACAGCTCACAGCAACCTCAAACTGTTGGGCTTAAATAATTCTCTTGTCTCAGCCTCTCAGGTAGCTGGGACAACAGGCGCCTGCCACAATACTTGGCTATTTTTTTGTTGTAGTTGTCATTGTTTGGCAGGCCCTGGCTGGGTTTGAACACACCAGCCGCAGTGTATGTGGCTCACCCTAACTGCTGAGCTACAGGTGCCAAGACTGCTTTTGGATTCTTAATCATGAATTATTTGTCTAGGCCAATGCCTAAAAGGACTTTTCTTAGATTTTCTTCCAGAATTTTTATTGTTTAAGGTCTTACCTTAAGTCTTTCATCCATCCTAGGTAGTTTTTGGATGTGGTGGGAGACAGGGATCCAGTTTCATTCTTTTGCACGTGGCTATCCAATTTTCTCAGCACCTTTTATTGAAGAGAGTGTCCTTTCTGTTTTTTCAGCACTCAGTTAGTTATATGTATTAGGATTTATTTCTGAATTTCTCCATTCTGTTTCATTGACCTATTTGCTACCAAGACCTTGCTGTTTTGGTTATAATTGCCTTCTAGGATAATTTGAAATTGGGTAATATGCCTCTGGATTTGTTCTGTTTTGCTTAGAAGTACTTTGACTATTCACACTCTTTTGTGGTTATATAAAAACGTTAGGATTGTTTTTCTGATTCTGTGAAAAATGATGTTGGAGTTTTGATAGGAATTGAGTTGAATCTGTAGTTTGCTTTGGGCAGTACAGCCATTTTCACAGTATTAATTTCAGTTTATGAGCATGGGGTAGTTAACAAATGGAAAAATAATACCATGCTCATGGCTGGGAAGAATCAATGTTGTTAAAATGTCTATACTACCTAAAACAATTTATAGATTTAACGCGATCCCTATTAAAGCACCTCTCTCATATTTTAAAGACCTGGAAAAATTAGTACTTTGTTTTATATGGAAACAGAAAAAAACCTTGAATAGCCAAGGCATTACTCAGAAATAAAAACAAATCAGGAGGAATCATGCTTCCAGACTTTGGACTATATTATAAATCGATAGTGATCAAAACAGCATGGTACTATCACAAAAATAGAGAGGTAGATGTATGGAACAGAATTGAAGACCAAGAGGTGAACCCAGACACTTATCATCATTTGATTTTTGATAAGCCTATTAATATAAATTGGGGGAAAGATTCTCTATTCAATAAATGGTGCTAGATGAACTGGCTGGCAACTTGTAGAAGACTGAAACTGGACCCACACCTTTCTCCTCTAACAAAAGTTGACTCTCAGTGGTTAAAGGACTTAAACTTAAGACATGAAACTATAAATATTCTTAGAGTTCAGGGGAAACGCTTGAGAAAATTGGCCTGGGAGAATACTTCATGAGGAAGACACCCCGGGCAATTGAAGCAACATCAAAAATACATTACTGGGATCTGATCAAAATAAAAAGCTTCTGCACTGCCAAGAACACACTAAGTAAAGCAAATACAGCTCTCAGAATGGGAGAGGATTATTGCAAGTTATACTACTGACAAAGGTCCAATAACCAGAATCCACAGAGAACTCAAACTTATTACTAAGCAAAAAACAAGTGATCCCATTTCATTGTGGGAAAGAGATATGAACAGAAGCTTCTGTGAAGAAGACAGGCACATGGCCTACAGACACATGAAAAAATGCTCATCATCATTAAGCATCAGAGAAATGCAAACCAAAACTCCTCTGAGATACCATCAAACTCCAGTAAGAGTAGCCCACATCACAAAATCCCAAAACAATAGATGTTGGCGTGGATATGGAGAAAAGGGAACACTTCTGCACTGCTGGTGGGAATGCAAGCTAGTATGTTCCTTTTGGAAGGAAGTTTGGAGAACACTCAGGGATCTAAATGTAGACCTGCCTTTTGATCCTGCAATTCCTCTTCTATGCATATATCCAAAGGACCAAAAATCATTTGGCAATAAAGATATTTGTACCAGATTGTTCATTGAAGCTCAATTCATAATTGCCAAGTCATGGAAGAAGCCTAAATGCCCATTGACCCAATGGCACTAAAGTGCCCATTAATCCAATGAATGGATTAATAAATTGTGGGATATGTATACCATGGAATACTATGCAGCAGTAAAAAAATGGAGACTTTACCTCCTTTATGTTTATATGGATGGAGCTGGAAAATATTCTTCTTAGTAAAATATCTCAGGAATGGGAAAAAAAGTATCCAATGTACTCAGTACTACTGTGAAACCAATCTATAATAACTCACTTGCATATGAAAAATGAAACACAACTTTAGTCTATGATGAAGGTGGGAAGGGGATGGGGAGGGGGTGGAAGGGATAGTAGGGGATAGTTAGGGGTACCACAGCTATGGAGCACATTGCAAGTACAAGTTGGTTCTATTATGTGTAGAACACAAATGTCCTAATGCTATAATTGGGTAAATGAGGTGACAGCTATGCTGATTAGTATGATGTAAGCACTCCAATTGTACAAATAATCAAAACACTGAAATTGACATAAATGTATTTATGTTCTATGTACAAAAAACATAGATATTTAATAAAAGTATAGAGGAATCATAAAAAATAAATGAGCATGGAGTATTTTTAAATTTGTGTCATCTATGATTTTTTTTATCAGTGTTTTTATAGTTCTTTTTTTTTTTTAGAGACACAGTCTCACTTTGTTGTCCTTGGTAGACTGCTCTGATGTCACACTGCTCACAGCAACCTCCAACCCCTGGGCTTAGGTGATTCTCTTGCCTCAGCCACCTTAGTACCTGAGAGTACAGGCGCCTGTCACAACGCCCAGCTTTTTTTTGTTGTTGTTGCAGTTTGGCCAGGGCCGAGTATGAACCTGCCACCCTTGGTATATGGGGCCAGCGCCTTACTCACTGAGCTACAGGTGCCGCCCTTATGGTTCTCCTTGTACAGATCTTTTACCTCCTTAAATTTATTCCTAAGAATTTTATTTTATTTATTTTTTACTGCTCTTGTACATAGGAATGAGTTCTGGATTTCATTCTCAGCTTGGTCATTATTTGTGTAGCAGTGCTACTGATTTGAGTACATTGTGTAAACTGAAGCTTTACTAAATTCATTTATCAAATCTAGGAATCTTTTAAGAAAATTTTTGTTTCAAATTAATCTAAAGGTACATATTTTAGGTTACAGTGTTCTCACTTCCAAGGTAAATTTCAGGTTGTAAAAAAGCCCTTCACCTAGGGGGTGTGCTGAATACCCTCCCATTTTACACATTAGGTGAGATCCTACCAATTGCCCTCCCTCCTCAAACTACTATCCCTCTAATTTCCTGTCTTCCTCCTCACTTCTTCCCCCTCCTTCTTACTAGACTGTATTTGTGTTTTATCATTTGTATGGGCATGTAATTGTTTCTATATTGGTTTCATATTAGTATTGAGTATATTGGATTTTTTTTTCCATTCTTGAGTTATTTTACTAAGAAGAATGTGTTTCAGCTCCATCCAGGTAAATGTAAAAGATGTAAAGTCTCCGTCTTCTCTTATGGCTGAATAGTATTCCATGGTATACATGTGACACAGTTTGTTAATCCATTCATGGGTTGATGGGCATTTGAGTTGCTTCCATGACTTGGCAGTTATGAATTGTTATGAATTGAGCTGCAAGAAACATTCGGGGGCAAATGTGTTTTTGGTAAAAGGATTTTTGCTTTTCTGGGTAGATACCTAGTAATGTGCTTGTGGGATAAAATGGAGGGCAAACTTGCAGTTCTTTGAGGATTCTCCTTACTTCTTTCCATAAAGGATGTATTAGTTTGCAATCCTACCAGCCGTGTAGAGGTGTTTCCTTCTCTCCACATCCACACCAACATCTGCAAATTTGAGACATTGTGATGTGAGCTAATCTTACTGGAGGTAGGTGATATCTTAAGAGTGGTTTTGATTTACATTCTCTGATGATTAAAGACAATGAGCATTTTTTCACTCTTATCTTTTCTGTTTCAGTCTCTTGCCCACTTAAAAATGGGGTTGTTTGCTTTTTTCTTTTTATTTATTATTTATTGCAGTTTTGGCCAGGGCCAGGCTTGAACCCGCCAACCCTGGTCTGTGGGGCTGGCACCCTACTCCTTGAGCCACAGGCGCGGCCCTGGTCTTTTTTGTTGTGTCCTTTCCTTGCTTTGGTATCAGTGTAATATTGGCTTTGCACAATGACTTAGGGGAAATTTCCTCCTCAATCTTTTGGAACAGTTTCAGTAGGATTGGTATTGATTCTTTGAAATTCTGATAGAATTTGGCTGTATTTTTTGTTTCAAATTAATCTCAAGGTACATATTTTTAGGTTACAGTGTTCTGACTTCCAAGGTAATTTCATGGGCTGTCTGGTCATGGGCTTTTTTGTTTGTTTGGAGATTTTTTTATTACCGATTCAGTCTCCTTGTCATTGGTCTATTCAAGATTTATATTTCTTCCTAATTGAAGCTCAGGAGCTATATGTTTCTAGAAATTTATCCATTTCTTCTGGACTTCCTAGTTTGTGTGCACAGAGGTATTCACAGTAGTCTCAGATGATCTCAGTAGTCTCAGTATTTTTGTGGAATCAGTTGTAATGTCCTCTTTTTCATTTCTGATTAGGCTTATTTGAATATTCTCCTTTTGAGGGGTTAACGTAGCTAATGGGCTACCAATTTTGTTTGCCCTTTCAAACAACCAAGTTCTTGTTTCATTGATTGATTGTGTTTTTGTTGGTTGGTTTTAGTTTTGTTTAGTTCTGCTTTGATCCTTATTTCTTCTGCTAGCCTTGAGTTTGGTTTGTTCTTGTTGTTCTGTTTCCTTAAGTTGTGACATTATGTTGTCAATTTGTGATCTTTCTGTGTTTTATTTTTGTTGCAGTTTGGCTGGGGCCGGGTTTGAACCCGCCATCCTCAGTATATGTGGCTGACATCCTACCCACTGAGCCACAGGTGCTGCCCGATCTTTCTGTGTTTTATTTTATTTATTTTTTTATTTTAGTTTAAAAAATTTTTTTAAATATATTTATTTTTATTGTTAAATCATAGCTGTATACAATAGTGCAATCAAGGGGGTACAACTCATCAAACTGTTCAATGTAGCCTTCATGGCATTTTCTTAGTTATTGTATGTAGGCATTTGTATTCTGCATTTAGTAAGTTTCACCTGTACCCATTCTAAGATGCACCGTAGATGTGGCTCCACCCATTACCTGCCCTCCACCAAAACTTCCCCCTTCCCTTCCCCTTCCTGTGTTTTTGATGTAGGCATTTAGTACTATGAACTTCTCCCGTAACAGAAGTTTGTTTTCTGGAAGATCTGATAGCTTATGTCACTATTATCATTCATTTTGAAAATATTTTACATTTCCATCTTAATTTTGTCATTGACCCAAAGATCATGCAAAAACACATTGTTTAATTTCCATGTATTTGTATAGTTTTAAGATTTCTTCCTAGAGTTGATTTCTAGTTTTATTCTCCTGGGGTTTGAGAAGATATGAGGTATGATTTTGATTTTTGAAAATGTATTAAGAGTTGATTTGTGGCCTTACTTGGTGAATGTTCCATGTGCTGATGTGAAGAAGGTACACTGTGCAATTTTTGGGTAAAATGTTCTATAAATTTATGTTAGGTCCATTTGTTCTAGGGTCCACTTTAAGTTCAATGTTTCTTTGATTTTCTTTTTTCTTTTCTTTATTTTTAGAGACAGAGTCTTACTTTGTTGCCCTTGGTAAAGTGCTATGGTGTCACAGCTCACAGCAACCTCTAGCTCTTGGGCTTAGGAGATTCTCTTGCATCAGACTCTCCAGTAGCTGGGACTACAGGCACTCCCCACAACACCCAGCTATTATTTGTTGCAGTTTGGCCAGGGCCGGGTTTGAACCCACCACCCTTGGTATATGGGACTGGCGCCCTACTCACTGAGCCACAAGCACCGCCCCTCTTTGATTTTCTGTGTCAGTGATCAGTCTAGTGCTGTCAGGGGAGTTTTGAAGTCTCCCACTATTACTGTATTGCAAGATAACTGAAACTGCAGAAAATGAAACCATGGATAAGGGGAGACCACTGTACTTAATTCTTCTTATTGACGAATAACATTCCACTGTGTAGTTATATCATATTCTGTTTATTCACCAGTTAATGGCCATTTTGGGTGTTTCCACCTTTTGGCTAATAAGCATAATGCCCTTATGAATATTTGTATACAAGTTTTGTGTATCAGTCTCTTTCTTTAGGTCTAAGATATTTGTTTTATGAATCTGGGAGCATATATATTTTGGATTGTTATATCTTCTTGTTTTATTGTTTTATTGATCCTTTTATCATTGTACAATGACTCTGTCTGTTTTTACCATTGTTTTAAAGTCTGTTTTATCTCATATAAAATAGCTACTCTTGTTTGCTTTTGGTTTCCATTTGCATGGAAGAATGTTCATGAGTTAAGTGGGTCTCTTGGATGGAGCAGATATTTGGGTTGTATTATTTTCATCCATTCTTCCTTGTTTCCACCTTAACCCAGCACTTATCAGCCACTATGGCTATAACTTTTGCAGTTTAAGTTTAATAGCAAAACTAGCATGAATTACATTTTTTTCTCCACAATTTCCTGGAAAGAAGATTTGTTATTACCATAGATATTAACCTCAGCATCTGATTTTTTTTTAAGTTGAGAATATTCACTTTTTGAGTTAAAGGAAACACTTTATAGGTTCTCAGAGGCTTATCTGAATTGTCAGCATCACTAATTTCGTGCTTTTTTGTCATTATCAAGTAAAATTATTATGTAAAAATAAGGGTGACTTGAACACAAGCACTGTTTTACCTTGATAGTCCCATTGCCAACGTCACTCTAGTTTTGCCTTGCTGTCATTAGTAAGTAAAAGGTGACTTGAGCACAAGCACTGCCATGTCTCGACGGTCAATCTCATCACTGAAATGGCTACTAAGTGACTCTCAGGGAGTGCATACATCATGGATACTCTGGACAAAGGGACGATTCACATCCTGGGAGGGATGGGACAGGACAGCTTGAGATTTCATCACACTACTCAGAATGGTGCACAATTTAAGACTTTTACAAGTTGTTTTTTCAGGAATTTTTCATGTAATATTTTTGTATAGAAGTTGACATGGGATAACTGAAACTGCAGAAAATGAAACCATGGATAAGGGGGGAACCACTGCACTTAATTCTTCTTATTGACAAATAATATTCCACTGTGTAGTTATATCATATTCTATTTATTTACCAGTTAATGGTCATTTGGTTATTTCCACCTTTTGGATAATAAGCATAATGCCCTTATGAATATTCATATATGAGTTTTTGTGTGGGGATATGTTTTATTTCACTTGGGTAGGTACTAGAAATAGAATTGTAGCTGAGTCATTGCCTCCTAGAAATTTATTGTTGAATTAAATGCTGACAAATGGGTACCAGGACTACATTATTGTTGACTTGTAGTTGAAATCTTTCAAGAACCATTGTAGAAGTTTCTGTGAAATAGGTATCTCAACTCCATTCCTTAACATTAAACTTGCACTGGATAATAAAGTATATCATGGGCACTAAGGGTGAAACTATCAATTTGGTGTTCATAGAAAATAAACAATGACTCTCACCTATAATACAGACACACTATTTCCTCAAATGAATGTTTCCCACAGCCATTTCTCTCATAGTAATTCATAGGGAGGTAAGTAGGTAATTGTTGAGACTTGCTAATGTTGTATGTGACATTTCTGCAAAAAACAACATCATCTTTTTACTCTTGAGAACCTATGATTATATTAAGCAGTTGAACTATACTTAAAATATCCTGATAATGGATGTTCAGATCTACTTGTAGCTTGTGTGCTAGTTATTTAGAAACTCCTTGATCTAGAAAAAAAATAATTTAAGACTAGGCTTTCGTTAGACTTTTTTTCCTTAGGATGTTTTCCTTATTGTCTGCAGCAACATAAATTGAAGTATAACTTATACTTACAGACAAAATGTAATTTTCTCTTTAGAAGCAATTTTTGTGATTGTTAGAACAAAGTATAGCTATATGATGATTGCAATGAACTTATCCGGCTGCTAATATGGCTCAGTTTTCTTGGATTTTGATGTATTGGTGAAATCTAACACACAAATTGCCAGCTCTGTAGCCAATCTTCCTTTCTTTTCTTAGTTTTGTTTTGTTCTTTTTTCAGTTGTAGTTCATTTTTCGCTTGTTAAAAATTGTGGTTTAGCAAAAATAATTTGAAACTAAACTGAAAGTCGATTATGGTATTAGGAAAGTGGGCTGCTGATTCTGGACTAGAAATTATGTTTAAACTTATTCTGTTTTGGGTTTTTTGTTGTTTGTTTGTTTGTTTTCCCTGAAGCTGTAAGTATACCTGACATTTGGTGTAATGATGACTGAGTGTTTATAAAGACACTTGGCTTTGATATATCTTAGGCACACAACCCGGAGCTTTGCATTTTGCTGTCATTTCCCCCACCCTGCCTGCCTCCTGGTTGTGTGGTAGAGACTTGTTGGCTTTTCCCTAGATAAGGTAAAGCAGGAAGTGTAATTCTCACCAGCCACTGTGAGGTAAAGGTCTTAGGGGGGCATTGGAGCAGGAAAAATGTGTAGAGTTTTGACCACTGTGAACTTTTGGATTCTGTTTAGAGTTCAGTGATCTGTGCAATTTCGATTACCACTATCTTGGAAGACTGTGAGTTGGCTTTGGTTTTGCTATCAAATGATATTAGTATTGGCAAAAATAGTCCCAGCATACTCCAGAATATTATGTAGTACAATGCCAAATCTTAGGAGAGGATGGTAACTTGAGAATTATGTCCCTTAAAGGAATGTTACTTGCCGAATGTACAATATAAGTTAACCAAGAACATGCTGTAACTCAGAGGGTTAACCACATGTACCATGTTGACTACAAATTTCAAAACAGGGTTAGACTTTTAAAGAGGAATTTCTAAGAACAGCTTCATCTTTTTATATTCCTAGTGCTATGTACCATGCCAGATATATAGGTAACAGATTGCCATTAAATGAATTTTGAATGTATGAATAAATAGTTGCTTTTTTATATCTGAGTTCAAATCAAAAATTAAATTCTATCATATTCTTTAGCCTGGAAAATCTTTTATGTAGAAAATCAATAGAGGTGATGAGATTTCAATTTTGAAGTTTTCATCCAGTAATATTTCCTTTCAAAAAGGTATATATCACTAGAGTGACTTGTTTCCTTGGATGCCTGTATGTTTTTATTCTTGAGCTATTAACAAAACTAGAAGGGGTTCCTTCCTGCACAGTATAAGGCTACTTTAATAAAGTGATTTCAGGAACTGAGGCAGGTTCTATCTCCAAAACACAACCAACTCCCTCATCTCTTTAACACAAACTTGAAATTGCTTTTGTCTTTTTGTGTCTTTTATTCTTGTAAATAAATGCCAGTTGTTTGTGGGAAGAGTAAAACTCAAGTGATAAGTATGTATTTCAGCCAGTGGGAAGACAGTCCTGCCTTTTGGGAGCATGCAGTATAGCCTGTAGCCTGGGGACATAGGAGTTGGGGGGGGGTAATTAGATTTGAGAGCTCATGGAGTGTTTTCATAAACACTGTCATGTGATTCTCAGTTCCCTGTTAGCTAAGAAACTATGGACTGACCTCAGTCTCAACTTGAGTGGACTTATTTGTAACTCAATTTCCTCATGTATAAATTCAGCATAAGAGTTCCTACTGCTTAGGGTTGCTGGGAAGATGGAGGCCCAAAGCAGACATAGTAAGTAATCACTTACTATCCAGGAAACCAAGGCTTGGAGAAGTTAGGAGACTAAATCTTCATTACCCAAGGAGGCTGATACCTTCACCTCTCTGACTTCAAGTTCTTCTTCTTCTTCTTCTTCTTCTTTTTTTTTTTTTCCTGGTGGATGGACTCACCCTGTAAGTGTAGTTTATAATAAAGGGCTAAACCTACTCTTTTGGGAAGAACTGTCTTCTCTAACATCATGAACGACCTATCCAATAATTTTACTCTGGAATAGTAGGAGAGTAAAATAGGAGATAGGCACTTTTTTTCTATTTAAAATTATATTCAGTTTTTACCTAATGTGTTTACAGAAAGCCCACATACTTGCATTTATATGTTGTTGGCATGTGTGATGGAGGGGATCTGTCAACATAAATTGTCTCATAATGATACAGATGTCTCATGGAATTCATTATAAAAATTGGACCTGTTTTGTGAAAATGAAGTTTAATGAAAGAGAGCAGATAGGGGTGTTTTTAATTTATTTGACAGCTTTAGAGAGTGACTAAAAAGCATCCAGCTCCTTAGTGTATACTGGCCTGGGGCTTCATATATGGAGGTGTGCCCTGTGTGCTCCCTCTCATTATAAGTTCATAATATGTGAACCCTCACTTGTCTCCTTAAGTGGAATATCAAGGTAGACCTATATTTTGTGAAGTTCTTCTTGGTGTGGTTTGTGTCCCACAGTGGCTTCTAATGCTAAATGCTTCTTGAGATTTATTTTTTCTGCATTACTGATGTTGAAATGATAATGATATGATGTATATCAATGATATGATGTATATCATGATAATGATGTATATCTTAAATATGGTGAGCTAGTAGCTAATCTGTCAATTAGTAAGTAACTTCATGTGGAATCAGTGTGAGCCCAGGTGAGGCTCATAGCCTGGTTTTTGTCAGCAAACACCCCTCACTCCCCTTTAAAACACGCTCAGGCAGGTACTGTGTTTTTGTGTTGTGATTTGCACAAACATATGGTAGAGTGTGCTTTTGGGATTCTAGACGCCTTTTAAATGGGTGCTTAACAGGAACTGAAAACTCTACAGGAGACGAGTGCCTGCTGACTTGCATTAGTGGGTGTTTTGCAGCTAACCAGTCTGGTATGAAGTGGTCTTTGAGAAGTTCCCAGAATGTTTGAGATTTATGTCATGTGGATTATGTGGTCAGAACTGCAGCTGAGCAATGGGGCTTTGGGGAAGCTTGTTGCTTCTGTTGGTGAGAAATCTTATCCAGCAAGAGGATTAAGTAAAGCTATAAATGGAACAGCAAAGAGTACAAAGATAATTCCCATTTATTTATTAAATTAATGTATTTCATAGGAAAAGGCATGGCTTTTTTGGAATCTATGAACTTGGCATTTATCACCTAAGTGTTTAGCTGAGAGATATATTTTCTTCCACAAAATCTGCCCTTTAAAAGCCTTCCATCAAGGGCTTCTCTGGAGGCTACAGGTGGTAAGACAGGTTTGGCAACGGTGTTTGTGCAGAATCTGCCCTGGGCAGGTGGCTCCGCCCTTCACATGCTCCAGTGGACTAATTATAACTTCAGAGGAAGAGTCTCACCCAGGAGCTTCACGCTCGTTCCTGTTGCTGTGTAGCTTCTTTCCAGCAGGATGACTGGAATGTGTTTTTTTTTCTAGAAGAGTCAAGATATTTTCACATATCACTGGTGTATGATGAAGTAGATAGTGCGAGTATTTCTTATTCTTTGAAAATAAGGGGACTGAATGTTGACATAGAACTGTGTACTGAGAGGGGGTCCAGGATTAAACCCCAGGTCTTCTCCCCTAATGCACGTCATCTCAGATGATTTCAGGTGGCCATGATTTTATTTAACTGCACCAGGAAAGTATGGAAAGATGCAAGCAAGAAAGAAGAAAAAATTTTGTATAGAAGGCGTGCCTGTTTGTGTCAACTTTTGGTAACTCAAGTAGGAAACACGTGGTCTCTATTTATTTAGGGCCTATGAATCACAACTTCCTTGGTAAAACGTTTCACACCTTAAATAACTTGCTAATGAGTAAGGTTCAACATGATTGAAAAGCTAAATGAGTAATTGTTAGAACTATTAACCAGGTTCCCTCCCTCCCCCCAAAATTCTGTAAGTTCTTTCAGGCTGAATTCTTAAGAATGGGTTCACATTTTGCAGAATTGGTTTTTATTCTTTGTATGACCGCCACTGTCACCATTATTGGCTCCCTATCTCCCCACCAGCCCGGGATGCAGTCCTAGGAGTGATTCTTGAAGCAGTTTTTCCTCTCAATAGTCTCCATTTTCTCTGCTACTATTTTCCTATTGTTATCTCCTTCCCAATCCCTTACCCTCTAGAGAGATTTTTCTAGAGGTTTCACTAAGATCATTGCTGATGGTAACTGCAGGTGGCCTATTCATATGTAATAGCCCCAGGCTGGGAATGGTCCCTTGTACTATTTTCCATCTTACCCCTGTTTCTCTTTATGCCTGGATATGATAGTCTTCTTCCTAGGATGCTTTAAAAAACAGCTCTTTACACAAATTAAGGACAATTCATGAGTAAGTTTAAAGAGGGCCCTCTGCTAATTAGCTTTATAATGAAACATGAGGAATTTAAAGATGGAATTGAAATTAATGTATATATTCTGTACAGCTGATATTTCAAGTTTATATCTTACATGTTTTTAAATTCACTCTTAGTAGAATATATCACGCATAGGTTTTAAAAAAATACATAAAATATTTTGTAAATTTAGTTCATTTTCTAACTTTTATTATCCAATAAAATGGCTACACTAAACACTCATTGTAGCCTTTTCTATGTATATTCGTGTTAAAATGGTTAAATTGTCTTTTAAAATAGAACTGTATATAATTTTCGATACAGAATGGCTTATAGAGCATAACAGCTTATTAATTAATCTAATCCTGAATTTGACTTGTGTGTTATCTCTGGTTAAGAGAAAATAAACACCCAAATCTGTCTTTCAGGCAGTTACGAAGAAGAATTTTGCAACAAAGGATTTTCGAGCTTCTCTAGAAAATGGTGTTCTGTTGTGTGAGTAAGTATTTAAAGCATTTAAAACATAATTAAGAAGCAGAGATGTGTGCATGTGTGTGTGTGAGATGTCACCTCTCCTTCTCTCGTAGCCACAATAGTCACAGATATGTGTTCCTGGTCACAGGTGACATTTGATCCCTGCAAACTGACACCCCATAGTACCAGACAGTAGGAAGAAGGGGTTATCGGTATCTGCATCTACAGATAGCAGTGGTGAAATATATATTATTTTTAATTAGTAAACAAGAGAGATTCTATTATTGTATGGTAGCCTAGTTAGGGAGTGGTTGGTTGGAGGGGGAAAATCTTATAACATCTTACCACTTATTTCTTACTCTAAATATTCTAACATGTAAAGCTTTAAGTCGTGTCTTTATTTTACCAAAATCAATTTGAGCTATGGACCATTCATTGAATTAATATTGTTGAGAGTTACATCCCAAGCTTTGCTCACTGTAAGTAAAATGGGCTGGTGCCATAATTGATGGTTTACGTCCACATTGTGTATGTTTAGTGCGATGTCTTTTTTCCCCAATGTAAGTGATCCTTCAGGATAAGAGACAGGCAGCCCCGTAGGGCATAGGGATGAAATCTGGGGTGGGGTGAAGGTGCAGGTCATAGAAGTGAGCAAATAAATTCCTAGAATGTACTTGAATGCCACCTACATTTTTAAAAGCACTTAGTTACTTCAACCTAAGTACTTATCGCATAGGTATTTATGGAATCTGTCCACATGTAAGCACTGAGAGGGTATGTAGTAATATTAGTACTTAGATGATTTTTGATTATCCTTTTGATGGAGGTTATTTGTAGCAAAGATCTACAGTCAAAGGGTCTAGGTTAGATTCCTTGCTCTCACACTTTAGGGTATTTGAGCAAGTGACTTCACATTGAGCCTTATTTTTTCATCTCCAAGGTGAAGATCAAAGTATCTGATTTGCCTGATTCACAGGGCTGCCAAGTTTAATAACAGATATGTTAAAATTTTGAAAAACTATTAAACTTTATATAAATGCAAGTTGTTGCTAGGAAGAGGACCATGTAATACTAGTCTCTGTCTCTTCAGCCCTATTGGTAGATGTTCAAACTTCTTTGTTTTAGAGTGATACTATTAGTTGGTTCCATATAAAATTGCTTGTATTCAAAACTTTTGGGACCTACAGACATGTCAATGTCTTGTGGGTTTGCCTACAGTACACTAGGACAGACATATGAAGAAGGACCACAAATAAAGTTTAAAGGATTTTTCTTGTCCTCTTCCAATGTCACATTCAGAGTCATTGTTGAATGGTGTATGAACTAATTTAAGTAGGTCACATGGTTGGCTCAGGCTCAGTTGGTCACAGATGGGAAATTACTTTATCTTGATTTCAAAACTGGTCTAATTTAAATGTGTTTTAATGTGTTCAGAAGAGGAAGGGGGAAACAATGTTGGTGACCTGCAAACTACCTTACCTATGAGTATGAGCTATTTATAAGTTTGCAGCAAAATAACTTTGTCAATTCTATGCCTCCCTCACAAGTCTGGATAGGATTCAGATGGGCTCTGAAGAAGCATGCCTATGAAGCACAGAGGTTTTTTTTAGATATACAAGGATATCCCAAGTAGGTATCTTTTCGAGAAAGTCACATTGTGGCCTGTATATTTCCCGTGGTGAACTGTTGCTTTAAATATTTTAGGTTTTTAGGACAAACTAGGATGCACAGAAAACAAAGCAAAACAGCAAAATAAATCTTTTAGGGGCCCCTCTTTTGGGGACATTGCCTCCATAAGTAGGTTATTACATATATTCAATAGTGATGCCTAATTTTTTATTTAAAATGCAATTTATATTCCAGTCTGGGCACTGATTGAAGTAATTTTCAAAAAGCATACCCAATATGAAAGGATGGTTCATTATCAGTACGAATATTCGGTGTTGATGGAAAACTATTTTGACCACAAGCAGTACAAGTTAGAATAAATATATAATTTCTAGCTTAATGGTGACAACAAACTTTTGGATGCATGTTTAGAGATATACTGGTTTTCTTGAAATGTCATTTTAATCCCACAAGCTTTCACAAGCTCATTCTTAGATTATATTCTAATTGTAATAATACCACTTTGAGGTTTTATGTACTACCATAAAAGTCTAATCTGTTTAGTACCCAGTATTGTTTAACGTTTCCCCCAAATAGCTTAAGTAAATGTTAAACCCCAGTGATCAGCAATTGTTGTTTACTGTCAGACACCAAAGTACTCTATAATATTAAAAGAACTTCTTCTAAATTGTGAATCACATTTTTCACAGTCACTATTTAATGAAGACACATTAATCTTAAAAACTATGGTGTTTAAAAAAATCCAGGTAACCATATTCAATATAAATCTATAACTGAAGAATGTTATACTGAAGAAAGATTAACTGGTTGATCTACAAAGTGGTTATGGAGGTACCACTGTTTGTGACTGCATCCACTGAGATATATAAAATGTCTAAGAGAAAAAGAGAAGTTGTCTGTTTAGAGGCCTAATATTGTAGGTCTTGACTTTTAAATTAATGGTAAATATAGTAAGCTGTTGTTGAGTATATTTTACTCATTAGAGATCTCAAATTTTAGCTGAAATATGATTACAATATTAAAAAAAATTTGCATTCTTTTTTTTTTTTTTTTTTTAACAGGAAAAGGCTGGGCAGCGCCTGTGGCTCAAAGGAATAGGGTGCGGGAAAGTCTCTGCTCTTTGCCTGTTAAAAAAATCTCCAGGCATTTTCCTTTATTTATCACCATGAAAGTGTTTTCTTACTGTTTCATCTACTAATTTCAGCAGTTTATCTCTCAATGGTGTTTTCCTTTTTTAAGCTGGCATCTTGAAATATCAGAGTCAAAAGTTGGAGGAGCGTGTTGTAGCTTTCATCCACCTGACAGCGTACTGACCCTTCAGGGGGTCTAAATTGTGTACAAACTCTTCTCTGAGACCTCAGACAAGATACGTGTTTGAGTAATGTGGGTGGTTGTGTGCATTTGTTGCCTTTTCATCTGATTGACTGTTGAAGTTAGTATCTTCATGTTAATCATTCTAGTGTCACTTAGTTTGTATGACTCTGGGATCCAGTGAGTTGGGGGATGAAGATCACCCCCCTGCTGAGTCTGTTATAGTAATTCTTTTACTGTTTGCCTTAGACATATCATCTCTCCTGGTTTCAGTAAACAGTGAAATGGGGACATAATCTGATTTTTAGGTTTTTCTAATTAGTAAGATTACCAAGAATGTATATAGTGATTTCAGCTGCTTGTTATAATTTTTGATGAATTTTATTAACAGTATTCATTAACCTGTCTACTGTCTTCAGTATTGTTTAGTGTTCATAGCACTGCTTCACAATATATATATATATATATTTATATATATATTTAAAAATATGTAAGAATTTGTTACTGTAAATGTCCACAATCTTGTTTTGCTCTGGATCCTAGTAAAATTATTTCTTTTCTCTAAACATATCTGGTTGGAGCATATCCAGTGATATGTGTACCAGTTAGTCATTTCCTGGTTACTCTTATTCCAGTGACAGTCTTGGAAATTGTCAAATGAAAACACAATTTCTCTCATGAAGTAAGAAGATTTGTTCCAAGACAGTCTGATTGGGTGTGTCACTGCTTAGTTAGTCTGGACCCGCCCTGGAATCTTTGTCCCATTCTGCCATGCATCAGAAGTTTATGCCCTCCTGAACAGGTGGCTTACACTATCGAGAACATTCTTCTCACACAATGTCACCAGATCTTCTGTTCATTTGCTTGCAGCTTGGAAAGAAGGGGGAACGGTGTTCACTTGTTGGTTTGAGAGATCTATTTTTCTATGTACGTCTGCCATGTGACTACTACACTGTCTGCCTAAAAGTACCATTCTGTTTTATTAAATATACATTCAGTAGAAGAAGAATCGGTTGCACAAATACTACTGTTTACTATGGGAGAGTCAGATGATTGTTTTAAGGCATGGATAAGAGAGAGCTTTGCACTTGTCATTTGTGCCAAGACAGCTCTGTCTTTCTGTCAGAGTTGGAGCTGTCTGCACATCAGTAGACCCCTGGGGATTCTCTGCAGAGCTGCTCCTGGAGCCCAGAAGCTTTCATGTAAAAGGAAAGCTTTTTTTCTTAGAGAGTTTTTGGTTTTGAATTTCCTGAGGCCAGTTGCTTACACATGGTGCTCTAGCATGCCAGCACTATTTATTGACATGAACCCAATATGATATAGCCTTTTGAAATTTAAGTAGGGAAAACTGTTTTCCTTTGCTTCAAGTAATATTAATAATGTTGACGTTTCCATGTTACTTGATAATCCAGCCATGGGCAAAGATGCAAGGATTCAAGCTCATAAAGGTCATTCAAAATGTTAATCTTCTTTCTCTTCGGGGCAGTATTTTATGATGGGCATGTGTGCCCTCTTTTTCACTTTTGTGGTCCATTTTGTCTATAATTTAGTATCTACAAATAGCAAAAATGCCACTTACCCTATTTATGTATTTTGACAGGGTCTTGCTCTGCCACCTGGCTGGAGTCTGTTGGCTTCACTGTAGCTCACTGCATCCTCAGGCTGCTGCCCCAGCTTTCCAAGTAGCTGGGGCTACAGGTGCCCGCCACACGCCTGGCTAGTTGTTGTTTTTTTTTTTTTTTTTTTTTTTTTTTTAATTTTTAGTAGAGATAGGGTCTTCATCTTGCTCAGGCTCATCTTGAACTCCTGAACTCAAAGGATCCCCCATCTTGGCCTTCCATGTGCCACTGTGCCCAGCCCCCATTTATTTTAAAGGAATATAACAATTTGGAGGTCGGCTTGGCAATCATCAACTTCAAAATTCACTTGTGTTATGGTCGGCGTTCTTTATAGACTTATTTCAAGTTTCGCAGACATTTGTTTTACATTATGGACTCAAACTTGAGGTTTAATGTTACAGAGAAGGCCGGGCACTGTGGCTCACGCCTGTTATCCTAGCACTCTGGGAAACTGAGGCAGGTGCATTGTTTGAGCTCAGGAGTTTTAGACCAGCCTGAGCAAGAGTGAGAGCCTGTCTCTATTAAAAATAGAAAATTCTAGCAAGGTGTCTTGGTGGGCACCTGTAGTCCCAGTTACCCCTGAGGCTAAGGAAAGAAGATTGCCTGAGCAAGAATTTGAGGTTGCTGTGAGCTCTGATGCCATGGCTCTCTACCCAGGGCGATGAAGCGAGACTCTGTCTCAAAAAAATAAAAATAAAATCTTAGAGAAACAACTACATATTACCTTCATTTACACAAAGGGATCGAAAGGCATTTAGTAGTAACATTGCTTAATAGTTACAATAAATGGGAGAACCAGGACAGGAACTCAGAGTCCCCTGTTAGAAGCCTTTTGGTTTTTTTTGCTGTTCATTTTTCTTTTGAAACTAGTATTTTAAAGCAATTTTTGTGTTCACAGAAAAATTTTGAGGGTGGTATAGAGTTATTGTATGTCCCACTGTCCCTATCACATTCACAGCCTCTCCCATTATTAGCATCCCCTACCAGAGGGGTATGCTTGTCACCATCGATGAACCTGCATTGACACATCATTGTTACCTGGAGTCCATAGTTTACATGCTATTGTACATGCTAAGGGTTTAAAAAATGTAAAGTGACATTTTTTAAATGTGTAGTATCACATGGAATAGTTTCATTTTTTAAAGTGTAGTATCACATGGAATAGTTTCATTGCCCTAAAAATCTTCTGTGGTCTGCCTGTTCATTTCTCCCTCCCGTGTAACCTCTGGCAACCACTGATCTTTTTACCATCTCCATCGTTTTACCTAAATCAAAAATAAATTTTTTTCTAAATTTATTTCTATGAAAAAGATGGGAATTTTTGAATTTATTCACAAAAATTTCTGTATTCAAAATTAGAAGATTTCAGCAAATATTTCTAATGCACCTATTCAAGGCCAGGTATCTTGCTGAGTGCTGGGAGATGCTTTGGAATGAGAGGTGGTCTTTGCCCCTCGCTGCTGCCCTGTCTTGATTGCTCTACTGCTGATCCCAGCACACGGATGTCTTTAGTCAGCATTCAAATGTTTAATGAGCAGAATTCGAGTTTAAAAGAAAAGTAGGAAAATGTGTCAGTCCCACTTAGTGGATAAAATAAAAATCATTGTTCTTTAACTTGTAGAGAAAATGTGATATCTTTAGACTTAATATATCTTAAATTTAGTTACTAATAGTAGAAGTTGGCTAATGCAGGAATATACTATATTTGGAAATGTGGTTGGCAGAAATATATTAGAAATGTGTGTTGTGAAGGACTAATAAAATGATTGATAGGTTAAGAAGCTCATTCAGTGTATTGATAAGTTCTTTGATGTCAGTCCTCTTGTTCATTTTGAAAATCTTTGGAAACAGGAACTCCAAAGGTGTCCATAATTTTTGTGTCTCAACTGAAAAGATTTCTGATAAAAGGAAAAATAAGATTTGGTGTTGGAACCCATTTCTGGAGACTAACAGACAGTACAGCGCCAGATTCTAGTTTGCATTTAGACCTTCTGCAGCTGAACTAGACATTGTAGAGCTGTGTGTGCAGTTTTCACAAGGCACCTCTGAATTATATAAGTATTTAAAGTTGGGTTTTGAACAGAGCCAGCTGTCTGGTATTTGTCATAGTGTAACTCAACTCTTTTGGAGGGAGGGGCTAGTACCTGGGAGGCAGGGGAGGGGAGGAAAAAGGAAAAGAAAATAGGCAACTTGAGAGATATCCTAGTCAGTTTTGGCTGCTATCACAAAATACCATAAACTGAGTAGTTTATAAATGCTAGAGATTTATTTTTCAAGTTCTGGAGGCTAGTAAGTCCAAGATCAAGGTGTAAGCAGATCGACCTCTGCCTGCAAGATGTTGTCTCCCTAGAACCTCATTTGGTGGAAGAGGCCAGGCAGCTCTCTGGGGCTTTTAAAGGGGACCCAAGCCCATTCATGAGGGTCCAGCCTTCATTACCTAATGGCCTCTTCAAAGGCCCCACCCCCTAGTACAATCATTTTCGGACTTAGGATTTCAATATATAATAATTTTTTCAGACCATAGCAAAGGATGAGTGGAGGGAGAAGGAAAGGAGCTGCTGGCCTTATTGTGTGAGTGCTCTACAGTGGGAAGTGTCAAATTACTCAAATTACTGGGTGCTTTCTGTTCTGGTTGTAATCTTGCTACAAGGGCAAGCCTCTTATGCCCTGGCCTAAGGGAAGGAAGGCGTGGAGAAATAAAGCTATAATTTAATCTAGGGTTAGAGGGATGGAACACAGGATACAGGTAGATAAAATGGTTCCTTGACTGATCCTAGACCCTAGAGCATACAGGCATCCAGACTCTTGAGTAGAGACCCTGACCTGAATCAGTATTAACCTTTAAGAATTCCACATGTTTGATTGAAGGACACTTACTATGCCAAGAAGTTCTAGTTGTAAAAGAGAATATTTCCACAGTTGGCACTTGGATTTGATTTGACGTAAAACTACTCTATTCCTTTAGGTATACTTAAATTTCACAAAAGTTTGGATTTTTTTTTTTTTTTTGTACAGACAGAGTCTTACTTTATTGCCCTGGGTAGAGTGCCCTGGCATCACACAGCTTACAGCAACCTCCAAACCCTGGGTTTAGGCGATTCTCTTGCCTCAGCCTCCCAAGTAGCTGGGACTACAGGCGCCTGCCACAACGCCCGGCTATTTTTTGTTGCAATTTGGCTGGAGCCGAGTTTGAACCCACCACCCTCGGTATATGGGGCCAGTGCCCTACCCATGGAGTCACAGGTGCTGCTCCAGAAGTTTAGATTTTATTAAAACCTATTTTTTTTCCTCCCCAGAAGAAAGATCCTAAAAATGATTCCTTTAATTGTGTATGAAAATGATTATACATGATTCCTAATTTGAGTAGTCAATATTTCCCAAAACTATGTGCACATTTCTCTGTAGTCTCACACTTAGAACTGATGACTTTTGTATAATAAAAATTAACCAGATAAAACAGCAGCGATTCTCAACCTGTGGGTCGTGACCCACAGGAACTGTATTAAAGGGTCGTGGTATTAGGAAGGTTGAGAACCGCTGCTCTAGTGACTCATCTTTTGTGTTGTTTTTTTCCTTGTGGTCATTTCTGTGGCTGCATATGTACTAGAAGGTTTAGGAGTGGAGAAGGAATATTAGTCCATTGTGTATATGTTGCTTCTAAGTAATAGTTCCGAAACCTTGTGATGAGGGAGGAGTCAACTTGCTTTCTATGAGACATCATTTATCTGTGCTAGTTCCTTCCCTTGGCTCACTTATTTGAGAGTAGGTTATATGATTACTCATTCCAGAAACTGTTTTCAAAAAAATGCTCTTGATGTTACTGAACTTGTAATATAGAAGTGGTAAGTGATATAAAGAGGTAAACTGAATGACCTGGTCAAAGTCACCAATGACTCACATAGGTGGAGCAGGAATTTATGACACTCTTCCTCTCATAGAACAACTGGGGTCGAACTTTCCTGGTATTTTATATATTGCCCAGCTCATATGGGCCTCTAATGTATCTCTCTGAAAGGTTGCATTGTAAATACAAGTTACTATAGAAAGCCACTGCCAAGCTAGTGGTCAACAACTGAAAATAATTTCTTGGTTTAAACTATCTTAGAATTATGTTTCAATTAACTAATGCTGCTGTTTCTAGTTCTTGCATGCTTTGCAAGAATGCCACCAGCAGCAGAAATACAGAAATAACTGGTAAATAGGGAGCAAGTAGAAGAATTAATTTGAAAATAATAAAATTATTATTTCCCATAAATCTGCTCAATTTTCTTCTGGTTCTTCAGCTAATGACAAGGAAAGTGTTGCAGACATGGGAGGAAAGCCTTTTATGGCTTTCAGTGAACAAATAGAAATTAGAAATCATGGAGTAATAGTTTTAGGAAATACTCAAAGGAGAGGTGATGATTTTATGAACTATGTTGTTTAATCTTTGTGTGAAGAAACTGTGGAAACAGAAAAACATCTTTTGTTTGCCAGACTCAATCTTCATAAGCCACTGTTTTGTAATTTTGAATCCCGTTGAACAACATTCTGAAGGTAATTAAATCAAGACTTTTGTCTTTTTTATTTTTAGCACACTCAAGTGTGTATATAAATCTCTGGAATGTTGAGGGAGTGACATTCCACAAGCTTCGGATTTTTCTTTTTTTTTTTTTTTTTGCTGTTGCCCATTGTGAAGAGGAGACCAGTAAATTAGGAGCGTTTGATTATTTCACCTTTATGTGCTTTCTTTCTGGAGCTCTGTTACAGAATAAAGAATTGCCTTTTGTGGGTGGATTATTGAATAGAAAAATCACTATTTCAAGATACTATTTTCTGACAGTGATTAATGATTAATTAACCACACTGGTATTAATAGAAAAGCATTTTTGTAGTATTAAATTTCTGCATGACCTGGTACAATATCAGTGAACAAGAAAAATACAGCATTCATAGTAGTTTGGGTTTAGAGCTGAAATTATACAAGTCGCTGGGTTGTCAAAGCAGAGTTTCTTTTTTAGTATTTTAAAGTAGGGAGATATAGGTATTTTTGTAGTATCTGTCATATTGAACTTGCTTAGTATTAGATTCCAAAGTAAGTGTTAGCTGATTTTTGGAGTTTTGGTACATTTGATTTAATTTTTCCCCAGTCATTCTGTTATGGTAACAAAGCAATCAGTCATGGTCTTGAATGAGTTACCATAGGAACTGGTTGATTATTAGGATGAGCTGTTATTTATTTAGTATGTATTTATATGCTTATTCATTCATGTTAGTCCTCAAGACAGATATATCACCTTTTAAATGTGTCTACTATGGCTCTGAAGCTACATTCTGAAAAGAAGTCCAGTTTGAGGAAAAGAAAATAATGATTTTGAAAATTCTTACTAGAAAAAAGTGTTCTTAGGGCCGAGTGAACTAAATTATGATGCAGAGATTCTTACACTGGCTATTTAAATAGAACCAAACATTACCTTTCTTTGATAAATGTGAAACTAATTTAAGGGACAGGCTCTGCATACAGTGGTGTATCTTTGTTTCTTGACTTGTTTTCTTGGCTCTTTACTTTTTGTTGGGCTGTTGGGGATGGAGTTGATACATGATTTCTTAATGTTAAAAGAATCACTGAACTGTAACTGGCATTCTTGTAATTGCATATGTTATTTCTTTATTTACTTTCAGTTTGATTAATAAGCTTAAACCTGGCATCATTAAGAAGATCAATAGGCTGTCCACACCAATAGCAGGTTTGGTAAGTAATAAATTATCATCAAAACTAGATTTCTTTGTCTTTGAAAGATAAAAATGTGGGCACAGGCAGGTTTTTGTATCAGCAATTATTGTTGAAATTAGGTTATGGATTTTTTTGTTCAAGAAAAGTGGTTATAGCATTATGCTTCTTTGTACCTGCAGTTCCTCTCTCTACTTTCCTTCTGCTTGGGGGCTTCTATTTACCTATTTTTTGTTTTGATTTTTCTGTCCTCCACCTTTATATATTCCCTTCCTTGGCCTATTTCTTCCATGAATTGCATTTGTTCATGTACTTTCTAAAGCTCAGCTGTATACATTGTTGTTTACTGGTGGACCAAATGGGCCCCCAAACTGCCAGAGGTTCACCAGGTGTTAAGTTCCTGCTGCTGTATGCTTATGTGTTACCCTCACCCAGCACGCAGATCTTAAGTGCACTTGCAAAATACTTAAAATCTGCTAGCTCTTCTGCTTTATGTAAGGGGTTTCCCACCAAGGTCCTTTGTCATGTTGGACAAGTTGCTGTCTTCCTGGTTGCCACAGTGGTATTATCCATGAAATGACAGTGATGGTTCTTGAGACTTTCTGGCTTTAAATTCTGGCTCTGTGCATGAAAAATGCATCATGCTGTCATTACATAGCTATTACAATGGGTTAAGACACTAGAGAAAGCAGTAGTAATGTGAGGCTGTGTCTCTGGCAATAATTTGTGATTATATACAAATGATGGATAATTTTCAAATGTTTGAAATCCTCAAGAATCAGTGCTGGTGATAGGAATCAGTTCAGAAAATTAACTTCATAAAACACTGAAGTTTAAGACAGCTAATAATTGGAATGTAAAAACAAACTATTTTATCATTGGACTATTGATGCTGTTTATAGTATGTTCAGGAAACTTCTGTTTGACCATTCATGTGCTTACAGATATTAAAGGCATGAATAATTAAAGTTAGTAGTACCAAAATTTCTGGGTTTGCAGGAGTCATGAAAATCCCATAATAATTTTGATATCGACAAATTGGTTGGACACTGTTATTGAAAATATCTGTCTAGAACAGAAGGAATGAAAAGTTTTTAGTTTTCTTTCAAAATATAGAATTTCTCAAATATCAATTCCTTCTTACCAAGTTGACTCTGTTTTACATCTATCATGAATAGGTATCTGATCTGATAATTCTGTTGTTCTGAAAATTGGTTAGGTTAGAAAAAAGTCATAGGTATCATTAATACCTTTGTAATTGTTTTCAGGTGATATAATGAATCAGATGATATTTGTTGTTTAAAGAACAAAATTAAATACATTTGGTTTTTGAAGTCTTTCTAGGAGGAAACATTCAGTTTAATAAAATAAGTTTTATATGAAAATGACTTTTATAAATAACATCTGTGAATGTTAAAAGTTTGAGTTGTATTGAAAGTACTGTTTTTTTTTTTTTTCTTTTTTTTAGATGCATTTAGATAATGCATTTATTTAACATATTAGCATGTGCCTGGCATCTGATAAGCAGTAAGTGGCATGGGGTTGTGGCGTGGGAGAGCTGTAACTTTTATTTCATACCCAGTGCCCTGTGGAATCTTTGCAGCATCTCGCTGAGACGGGTGCCTTCAGCATTACCATCACCCCATCTCACAGATGGCAAAGAGTGAGGAATGACTTCTACAGGGGGTCTTTAAAGACAAAAAGGCACTACATAGAACCTGGTTCTCAGGAGCCCTGTCATGAGTCCTCTGCATTCAATTTGATGGTAAAATAACCATAGTTACAGAGCAAGAACCTTTTGAAGTTTCCCTTCCTCATTAATTTCTCTGGGAGAAAAATCTCCCTAGTCTCTCTCGCCAAGGCAGCCCCTACTGAATCTTCGACCTGGAGCTGCTGAGAGACAGGAAAAGCTGTAGATTCTCTCTGCCTCTCCCTTCAGAATCTGGTTTCTTTTCTCACTGTAGATCCCAAATCTGCTCCCTGTAAGACTGACATAGACTTCTATCTTATTTTTACCCAACTTCACAATTATTATATTTATTGAACTAAAAGTTTCTGTGTAAATCTATTTTGTAATTTCTTTTAATTTTAAAATATGAAGGGGGTACAAATGTTTCTGTAGTCGGGGCTTATAGTGTGTCTCACCAGAATAGCATTCATTATGCCTGATAGGCGAGTCTTTACCTCTGACCCCCTTGCCTCCCCCACTTCTTGGATTCCTGTGACCTTTGCATCTCTTGGTGCCCATGTGTGCCCTTTGTTTAGTTTCCACTTAGAGAGTACAACGTGGTGGTTGTTTTTCCATTCCTGAGATATGAAAAAAAAGAAAAAAACTGTCTTCAGTTATTCTTAGATAGTGTATTGCTTCAATTTTAAATTACCATTTCTTGGATCAATTACCTGCATTTGAAATGAAATTAGCCTTTGATCTCAAACATTCTGCATACTTGGAATGCTCGAATTGTAGGGGTTTGTTGTGGTTGGCCACTGGAAGTTTTATTCAATTTTCTGATTGTATGATTAGATGAAAGCACAAATGTATTTTATTTTTAAATCCGAAGATCTCTCCAAGTATTTCCAATTCAAGTGTCAGAAATTCTATCTCATTTGGATTTTATCTCTGGAAAGGAAAATGAAATGTATTTCCGTTATATTAAGTAGGACAGTTTTCCAAATACATGCCACTGAGCATTTTCAATGGGATGGAGGAACATAAAAGTGACCACAGCTGCAGAATTGGGCTAAGCCCAATTGGTTGGAAGTTGTCATCGTGCCTCATTTGACTCCTTTCCATGCTTGTTTGAAGCAGTTTGTTAGAAGACTTGGCTTTTGGCACTTACTGAAGAAAAATGAATGATCTGAGCCAGATTCTTTATGCTCCTAATTTTTGTGTTTGTAGCCCCTAACATAGCAGCTGAGACATAGAGGAGATCAAAGATTTTTTAAGGGCTATACAAATAAGCTTTCCATTGTGAAAAATAACATGTCCTAGAACTGGGGTTTTATGCAATATTGTTATAGGTTAAATTGTGCCTCCTCCCACCCTCCCCCATAAAGATATATTAAAGTACTAAACCCCAGTACCTTAGAAGGTGACTTTATTTGAGAATTGGCTGATGATGAAATTAGTTAAGATGAAGTCATACTGGGATAAGGTAGGCCCCTAATCTAATGTGACCCATGTTTTTATAAAACGATGGCCATGTGAAGACAGGCACAGGAAGAATGCCATGAGAAGACAGGATTAAAGTGGTGCATCTGCAAGCCAAACACACCAGAGATTGTGGCAAACAAGCTAGGAAGAGGCAAGGAAGATTACCCTGAATGTTTGATCGGGAGCATGGCTTTACCACCAACAACTTGATTTTATACTTCTGACCTCTAGATCTGTGGGACAATTAATCTTTTCTGTTTTAGCTACCCAGTCTTTGGTACTTTGTTATAGCAAACTAATACTAGACTGGTAAATGTTTCAGCTTTTTAAAATTTTTTTTTTTTAAGACAGGGTCTTGCTCTATTGCCCAGGCAGAGGTGCAGTGGCGTCATCATAGCTCACTGTAATCTCAAACTCCTGGGCTTCATTGATCCTCCTACTTCAGCCTCCCAAGTAGGTGGGACTGTAAGCTCACACCACCACACTTGACTAATTTTTAAATTTTTTGTAGAGATGGGGGTCTCACTATGTTGCCCAGACTGGTCTCAAACTCTTGGCCTCAAGTGATCCTCCTGCCTTGGCCTCCTGGAATTATAGGCATGAACCACCACTCTGGGCCTATACGTCTAAATATATTTTTTATGTTGAAATAAATATAGATTTACAGAAAGTTCAAAAAAACAATACAAAGAGGTCCTCTGGTGTTCTTCACCCAGATCCCTCAATGTACTATCTTTTGTACACAGCACAGTATAGCAAAGCCAGGAAATCAACATTGATCCAATCCCAAGACCTTTGTCACATTTCATCAGTTTGACACACTGTAAATACTTTTTAGTAGCAAAGCCTGGAGAAACTTTCCAGTTCATCAGATCAAGTGTTTTATTTTTAGGATTTATCAGAGAGCTCTTCCATCCATCCACTTTTCAATCATAAACATGGCAGCCACATCTCCAGTGATTATGTTTTTCTGCCTCATTTCCAACAGAAGAATTTCTTTGGTGTCTCTTAGTTGAGATTCCCAAAGAGAAATCTGAATAGATTAGATCGGCTTTTCTTTCCAGACTATAGATTTCATAAGTTACGGGCCAGCCTGCAGGTGAGATTTTAAGAGGACAGTCACTGTGGCCAATGGGCAACACATCAAGAGTGTTTGTTTCCTTTTGCTTACTCAGTTCAGGTGTGTGGGTTGAACCAGGTCCTTCCATCACTTCTTACTTTCCACTATAGCTATACTTTTTATCTAAGTCACCTGAGCTACCATGGGTATTTAGCTAGCTTTGAAGCCAAGGCAATGGATTTACTCTTGGTATATGGACCTATGGGAAAAACGTGGAGTATATCCCCTGAGCAATGGTTGTATGGATAGAAATGTTTATGATTGGAATGTTTATGTCTGATTTAGAAATATATTGAATGCTTTGCTGGAAACATCCCTGCGATCGCCTTTTCTTCAGGAGGGCAGTAACAGTGTTTTCTGAGATCTTTTCTTCCTGAGATAGTGGCTTTTCTCATTTAACTGAGTTTTCTTTTATAAAAAAAAATATTTCCTCTGCCTTTTCTTTTTTCTCCACAAAGCCATGTCAAACAACAGCAACAAAAAAAAAACCCTCCAAAAGTTTGTGTTTTCCAAAAAGTAGTTGGCGTTAAACTTGGGTATATTCAAATCACTGAAACTCAAAACTAAAACTTCATCTGAGCATGAAAAAAAGTCTAATCTTAAAACCTCTAAAAATGAGATATCTTGACAGTGAAAAGAGCTGTTGAACCAGAATAATTTTTAGCATCTGATATGTTAGTGTGCACGAAATACAATATGGATAGAAACATGAAGGAAGTTATTCACCCTAAGACTTAATAATCATCTTGGACTCCTAATGATTTGCTTGCATTGAGCCAGAGCAAAGTTTTTCCACCTTGGCGTTGCTGACATTTGGGGCCAGATAATTCTTTGTTGTGGGGGTCTGTCCTGGGCATCGTAGAATCTTTAGCTGTTTCCCTGGCCTTCACCCACTATGGGCCAGTAGCACACTTTCCCTTACCCATTGTGACAGTTACACATGTCTTCTGACATTGCCAATGGTTCCCATCAGGGAAAATCACCCTTGATTATGTACCACCATGCTAAAGAATCAAGAAATCAAACACTAGTTCTTTTCATGTGCTCCTTTGCTGACTGACTGTCAGATTTGATTGATCTACTCATGCTTTCCATTTCAATTGTAAGTTCCCTTTGAAAAGCCATGGTATTTCACAACACTGGGTTTGAACCCCTCCTTTGAACATTTGTGTCTGTCAGAGGGCTCAATGGAAAACCCCTTAGTGTATCCACATTTGTATCAAAAACATGGGCTGACTTTAATGCCCAAGGTGGACCATGGGCTGGGAAAGTTTCTCCTGTTCAGTAACACTGTAGGATGCAGGAAATGGGCCGCTGTGTCAGCTGGTTTAAGTCACTGGATTTGGCAGTTTCCCTTGCCTTTATTATGGCAAAGGAAATAAGAGATAAAGACAGTCTATACTTGCATGCTTAGTGCCATTTTCCCGATTGTTAATGGCTGATGTTTTCGTATCTGTATCAAGTTACTTGTGACTCTTTCATCTTCACTCTCTCTCACTCACCTATAGCAAAGCAGTGTGACCCTCTCCGTGTTGAGGTCACTGCTGAAACATTGGGTTGGTCCCTTCCAGTGCCAATGGGAAATTCGCCTGAGGAAACATATCATTTAAATATTGCTACCCAGACTTTTTCATGAACTTTTTTAAAAACCATCCTCATGCTGTAACTCTATTCATCCAATTTTTTATTCTCACTAAGGGAGAGAGAAAATTTGTGGGACCCTGGAGCTTGTGAGCACTTTCTACAAATAAAATAAAAATATGAGACTTCAAGAGTTTTTTGGGGGGTGTGGGCAGCTCACTTCTCTCTTCTTCCTTGTCTAGTTGAAATAATGTAAGAAATATGAATATGATTACCATTTTCAAAGAAGGGTGGTACTTTTCTGGATGGGAGGTGGGAATTAATCTGGTGTGATTAAAGAGACAGTATTCAAGGAATATTAGACTTAGACTCAGATGTGTACAAGAAATAAGCAGACAGTAGATAACCTTGCTTGAAAGAGTGGTGATGCTGAGGGTTGCTCTGTGCTGGGTCAGACCCATGTGTCTCAGAGTATCTCTTTATGGGAATAAGCAAGATCTACATTTGTGGGTGTTTCTGGATGTTGAAGTCTGCAAAACACTGATAATAAGCAACGACAACATGCGGAAGAGATAGAAAGATGGCGTGTACGACCCACGAATGGACTAGCAAATTGTGGTACATGTACACCATGGAATACTATGCAGTCTTAAAGAAAGATGGAGACTTTACCTCTTTCATGTTTACATGGATGGAGCTGGAACATATTCTTCTTAGCAAAGTATCTCAGGAATGGAAGAAAAAGTATCCAATGTACTCAGCCCTACTATAAAGCTAAATTA
>CAUYPK010031377.1:0-14777 GCA_963574355.1 Loris lydekkerianus
TCCTCCTGTCACCTCCTCTCTAATCTGGCATCTGTTCTCCCTCCTCCTCCTCATGTCACCTCCTCTCTAATCCGGCATCTGTTCACGCTCCTCCTCCTCCTGTCACCTCCTCTCTAATCCGTCATCTGGTCTCCCTCCTCCTCCTCCTGTCACCTCCTCTCTAATCTGGCATCTGTTCTCCCTCCTCCTCCTCCTGTCACCTCCTCTCTAATCCGGCATCTGTTCTCCCTCCTCCTCCTCCTGTCACCTCCTCTCTAATCCGTCATCTGTTCTTCCTCTTCCTCCTGTCACCTCCTCTCTAATCCTGTATCTGTTCTCCCTCCTCCTCCTCCTGTCACCTCCTCTCTAATCCGGCATCTGTTCTCCCTCCTCCTCCTCTGGTCACATCCTCTCTAATCCGGCATCTGTTCTCCCTCCTCCTCTGGTCACCTCCTCTCCTATCCGACATCTGTTCTTCCTCCTCCTCTGGTCAGCTCCTCTCTAATCCTGTATCTGTTCTCCCTTCTTCTCCTCTGGTCACCTCCTCTCCTATCCGACATCTGTTCTCCTTCCTCCTCTGGTCAGCTCCTCTCTAATTTTGCATCTGTTCTCCCTCCTTCTCCTTCTGTCACCTTCTCTCATATCTGGCATCTGTTCTCCCTCCTCCTCTGGTCATTTTTTCTAATACAGAGTCTGTTCTCCCACCATCAGCCTCTTGTCTCCACCTCTCCTTTTTCTTCCTCTTTGAGTTGTCCCATTTTTTGATCATACTTGTGAGAATGATGACAGCTCTGATGGCCATTTCAGAAAGCAGTTCCAATAATGGCTTCGAAAGATGGACAAGTCGCTGGCCTCTGTGCACACTTTTCCATGGGGATCTTAGGTGACCACAGCAGTATTCAGTGACAAGGTAGGAGCACATTTTTGGGAAAAGTTCACGAACTGAATTGTCTGACCTCATGTAAGCGAGGTCTTTCTGGGTCTGGCGTGTTTCCCTTAACATAATCTCCTGCAACTTCATCCATGTTGATGGCAGGGAAGCTTTTTTTTCTTTTGTAAGGCTGAGTAGCATTCTCTATTTGTGGACCACCCATCCCTCCATCTGGAGCCGGCACTCAGGTTGATGCCATAAGCCAGCTGTTGTGAATAGTGGTGTGGTGGACACAGGGGAGAAGACATCTGTCCGACACACTGATTTTGTTTCTTTTGGCTGTATACCCAGCAGTGGGACTTTGGATCACATGGCACCAATATTCTAGGGTGAAGTTTTTGAGACACTTCCATCATGTTTTCCACATGCCTATAGTGAGAAAAGGGAATTATTATTATTATTTTTTGAGACAGTTTCAGTCTGTCTCCCTGGGTAGAGAAAGAACTGTGGTATCTTAGCTCACAGCAACCTCAAACTCTTGGGCTCAAGTGATCCCCTTGCCTCAGCCTCCTGAGTAGCTGGGATTGTAGGCACCTGCCATGGTGCCCAGCTACTTTTTCTCTTTTTAGTAGAGATGGGACGATCCACACAGTTTGGCCTCCCAGAGTGCTGGGATTACAGGCGTGAGCCAACACCCCTGGCCCTGATGTCTGGTCCTGGCACATAGTAGGTGCTCAATGTTTTCAGATGGAATATACAAGGCAGGTGCCATTTTAAAGATAAGGGAAAGGAGGTCTAGAGAAGTGTAGCTACTGGCCCAGGATCATGCTCAGATAAACGGCACAGCAGACTGGTATGGAGTTGCTGGAGTTACTCAAATTCATTACCCAGTCTGGGGGCTTATGCCTGTGGCCTTCAGAGCTGCCCTTGGGCCCAGAATGGCTCTCTCATAGGCGATCCAGAAATTCCAGAAGTCTCCCTTCAGTCTCCTCACCTGGCACAGCCCACAGACAATGACCATTCAAAGCAAGGGTACCAAAGCCCAACTCCCTTCCACAGACGTGAAAGAAGCTCCAAACTAAAATGTGTATTCCAGGGCTGCCCAGGGATCAGGCTGAGGCCAAGCTGAGAGTTCACTTGAAATTGTTCTCTCCTACCTTTTTTCCTTGGCTATCCTGTCTCCCCCACTCCCTTCCTGGCTTCTCCTGGAGCTCCTTGTTAATAAATCCTTGCATCCACATCCTTGTTTTGGGACCTTCCTTTGGGAGAATCCAATCTACGGTGCCACTGAATCCCCAGGTCTCAACCACAGCAAGGTATGCAGTAGGTGATCAATGAATGCAGCTGTCAGCAGTGCTACTGATTCAGGCAAAAGCCAACTCTCCTTCTTCAGGGCCTTCCTGTAGCGGAGAGATGGCTGCCTCATTTCATATCTCACCCTGCAGTTATGAAGCTGCTTCCTGGGGTCTCCTCCTGGAGTTACCAGTTCCCTCTGGTTTCAGTGTGTTCTGAACTGAACTCAGCATCTTTATTCTCTTGATGCATTGCAGATAGAAAAGTCAAAATGTAGATAGAATCTGCATTCAAATGCCAGTGAATTTAGGAGCGCTTGATGCATCCAACAGTTGAAACATCTTGTTATCTGGAATGTTAGGTTCCCTGAAGGTCTAGGTCACTTCCAGCTGCGGATTCTAACATTTGCGGCTGCAGCAGCTTGGCTGGTAACATGTCTTTGCCCTTGGCTTATGAGTCTGGTGGAGAGGCTAACACCTGAAACTGACATTAGTATGTGGGGTGTAGGTGACACTGTAAGAAGAGGGAGGGGAAAGAGCCTGAGGTCTGGGGATGGTCATGGAAGTCACCCATAAGACATTAGCATTCATAGACCAATAGGAATTAACTGGACCAAAGGAGAGACTGTTTAGGCAGAAGAAACAGCACATGAAAATGTTACAAGGCTGGATAAAGTGTGTACTTTTCACCTCTGCAAATAGTTTGGAATGGCCAAAGTCAGAGGGTGCATGTGCAGTGGGAAGAGGTGAAAATAAGGTTCTGAGCCAGGCAGGGACCTTGAATGCCATGATAAGGTCTACTCAGTCTTTACCCTGAGTGTCAACGAGAGCCCTAGATGGTTTTAAGTTAGGGATTGATGACATCAAACTACTCTAAACCTCAGTTCACACATCTGTAGAATGGGCATAAAAATAATATGTTGGGAGGATGTTGTAACACATGTCGACACCTGCAAAGGATGTGGCTCCCCGCATAGCACAGGAGAAGCCCTTTTAGGATGACTGTCCAGAGTAAGAAGAGAAAGGGACCAACGTGCAAGGTCATGGCAGTTAAGGATTCCTGAGCTCAAAGCTTAGCCCTACAAGCAGTGTGAACTTACCCTCTGTGCCTACATTCAAGGGAAGTATAATAGACACGATTTTTGAGGATTAAGTGAGCTATTACATTAAAGACCATCTGGGCACTACAAACACTATGAAAATATTTGTTTTCTTTTCCATTTTTTTCTTTATTTATCTGAGAGATAGGATCTCTCTCTGTTGCTGATGCTGGAGGGCGATGGCGTCATCATAGCTCACTGCAAGCCTTGAACTCCTGGGCTCAAGTGATCTTCCCACCTCAGAAGAGCTGGGATCCACACTGAGGGGCATGGAACAGAAATGCAGGAGAGATGGAATGGCTGGTGGACGCCATCCTGAAGGCTGCCAGGTTAAAGGCCACAGGCAGAGGGGAAGGGCTGGCCCCTGACAGGAACAAGGAGGAAGGAAGCCTATGGAGAGGATGTGGACAGACACCCGGACACAGAGTGAGAGGGCGTGGGATGAAACCTTCCCTTCTCTTCCTCTTGGGAGTGGGAAGGAAGGTCGCTGGTGGGGTGTGTCTGAGGAAGAGGTTGGAGGCTGTGGAAGTTGAAGAGAACGGGAGGACTTGACTCAGACGGTGAGGAGTGAGGAGTGGGTGGCTGATAGAGACTTAGGGAAAGAGTGCTCCCAGACCTGGAGTGGGTCCATGTGTGCTCACAGTGGCTGGTGTAGCCTGTGTGTGTTCACAGTGGCTGGCATGGCCTGTGTGTGCTCACAGTGGCTGGCTTGGACCTTGTGTGCTTATGGTGGTTGACTAGGCACTTATGTGCTCATAGTTGCTGCCATGGACCGTGTGTGCTCACAGTGGCTGACATGGACCATTTGTGCTCACAGTGGCTGACTAGGCCCATGTGTGAGATCACACACGGGCCACGCCAGCCACTGTGAGCACACAAGGGCACACAAGTGCTCACAGTGGCCGACGTAGACTGTTTGTGCTCACAGTGGCTGACTTGGCCTGTGTGTGCTCACAGTGGCTGACGTGGACCGTTTGTGCTCACAGTGGCTGGCATGGCCTGTGTGTGCTCACAGTGGCTGACGTGGACCGTTTGTGCTCACAGTGGCTGACGTGGACCGTTTGTGCTCACAGTGGCTGACTAGGCCCATGTGTGCTCACAGTGGCTGACGTGGACTGTTTGTGCTCACAGTGGCTGACTTGGCCTGTGTGTGCTCACAGTGGCTGACTAGGCCCGTGTGTGCTCACAGTGGCTGACGTGGACCGTTTGTGCTCACAGTGGCTGACTAGGCCCATGTGTGCTCCAGTGGCTGACGTGGACCGTTTGTGCTCACAGTGGCTGACGTGGACCGTTTGTGCTCACAGTGGCTGACTAGGTCCATGTGTGCTCACAGTGGCTGACTTGGCCTGTGTGTGCTCACAGTGGCTGACTAGGTCCATGTGTGCTCACAGTGGCTGACGTGGACCGTTTGTGCTCACAGTGGTTGACTAGGCCGTTGTGTGCTCACAGTGGCTGGCGTGGCCCGTGTGTGCTCACAGTCGCTGACGTGGACCGTGTGTGCTCACAGTGGCTGACTAGGCCCATGTGTGCTCACAGTGGCTGACGTGGACCGTTTGTGCTCACAGTGGCTGACTAGGCCCGTGTGTACTCATAGTGGCTGACTTGGCCTGTGTGTGCTCACAGTGGCTGACTAGGCCCATGTGTGCTCACAGTGGCTGATGTGGACCGTTTGTGCTCCCAGTGGCTGACTAGGCCCGTGTGTGCTCACAGTGGCTGACGTGGACCGTTTGTGCTCACAGTGGTTGACTAGGCCCTTGTGTGCTCACAGTGGCTGGCGTGGCCCGTGTGTGATCTCAGTGGCTGACGTGGACCATTTGTGCTCACAGTTGCTGCTGTGGCCCATGTGCGCTCACAGTGGCTGACTTGACCTGTGTGTGCTCACACTGGCTTGCATGGCCTGTGTGTGTTCAGAGTGGCTGACTTGGCCCGTGTGTGCTCATAGTGGCTGACGTGGCCCCTGTGTGTTCACAGAGGCTGCTGTGGACTGTTAGTACTCACAGTGGCTTTAATGGCCTGGGTATGCTCACAGTGGCTGGCATGGCCTTTGTGAGCTCGCAGTAGTTAAATTGGCCCGTGTGCTCAAGTGGCTGGTGTGACCTGTGTGTGCTCACAGTGGCTGACTTGGCCTGTGAGTGTTCACAGTGGCTGGCGTGGCCCATGTGTGCCTACAGTGGCTGACTTGGCCTGTGTGTGCTCACAGTGTGTGACTTGGTCTGCATGTGCTTACAGTGGCTGACATGGTCTGTGTGAACTCACACTGGCTGGCGTGGCCCGAGTGTGCTCACAGTGGCTGATGTGGCCTGTGTGTGCTCACAGTGGCTGTCTTGGCCCATGTGTTCTCATAGTGGCTGGTGTGGCCTCTGTGTGCTCACAGTGGCTGACGTGGCACATGTGGCTCACAGGGCTGACATGGGCCATGTGTGCTCAGAGTGGCTGACTTGGCCCATGTTTGCTCAGAGTGGCTGACTTGGCCCATGTGGGCTCACAGTGGCTAATGTGATGTGTGTGTACTCTTAGTGGGTCTGTGGTCAGTGTGCTCACAGTGGCTGACCTGGTCCATGTGTACTCAAAGTGGCCTGTGTATTCTCACAGTGGCCGACTTGGCCTGTTTGTGTTCGCAGTGGCTGGCGTGGCCCGTGTGTGCTCATAGTGGCTTACATGGCCCGTGTGTGCTCACAGTGGCTGGAGTGGCCCTGTGTGCTCACAGTGGCTGACTTTGCCTGTGTGTGCTCACAGTGGCTGACTTGGACCTTGTGTGGTCATAGTGGCTGCCGTGGCCTGTGTGTGCTCACAGTGGCTGACCTGAGCTGTGTGTCCTCACAGTGCCTGACTTGGCCCGTGTGTGCCTACAGTGGCTGGGTTGGCCCCTCTGTGCTTACAGTGGCTGACTTGGCCTGTGTGTGCTCACAGTGGCTGGTGTGGCCCGTGTGTGCTCACAGTGGTGGGCGTGGCCCGTGTATGCTCACAGTGACTGACTTGGCCTCTGTGTGCTCACAGTGGCTGATGTGGCTCATGTGTACTCACAGTGCCTGGCATAGGCCCTGTTTGCTCACAGTGGCTGGCTTGGCCCATGTGTTCTCACACTGGCTGATGTGGCGTGTGTGTGCTCACCGTGGCTGGAGTGGTCTGTGTGTGCTCACAGTGGCTGACGTGGCCCATGTGTGTGGCCTGGGTGTGCTTAGAGTGGCTGATGTGAGTCGTGTGTGCTCACAGGGGCTGACTTGGCTTGTGTATGCTCACAGAGGCTGACTTGTGCTCACAGTGGCTGGCATATCCTGTGTGAGCTCATAGTGGCTGATGTGGCATATGTGTGGTCTTAGTGGGTCTGTGGCCTGTGTGTGCTCACACTTGGCCTGAGTGTGCTACAGTGACTGACTTGGCCCATGTGTGATCATAGTAGCTGAGGTGGCCCAGGTGTGACCACAGTGGCTGACATTGCCTGTGTGTGCTCACCGTAGCTGATATGGCCCGTGTGTGCTCACAGTGGCTGATGTGGTCTGTGTGTGCTCACAGTGGCTGACGTGGCCCATGTGTGATCATGGTGGCTGACATTGCCTGTGTGTGCTTACAGTGGCTGATGTGGCCCATGTGTGCTCACAGTAGCTGACATGGCCCATGTGTGCTCACAGTGGCTGACTTGGCCCATGTTTGTTCACAGTGGCTGAGCTGGCCCGTGTGTGCTCATAGTGGCTGGCGTGGCCTGTGTGTGTTCACCTTGGTTGCTGTGGCCCATGTGTGCTCATAGTGGCTGGCTTTGGGCTATGTGTGCTCACCAAGGCTGACTAAGTATGTGTGTGCTCACAGTGGCTGATGTGGCCCATTTGTGCTCACAGTGGCTGGTGTCGTCCCTGTGTGCTCACAGTGGCTAACTTGGCCCGTGTGTGCTCACAGTGGCTGACTTTGCCCATTTGTGCTCACAGTGGCTGATGTGGCCCATGTGTGCTCGCAGTGGCTGACTTGGCCCGTGTTTGTTCACAGTGGCTGAGCTGGCCCGGGTGTGCTCACAGTGGCTAACTTGGCCCGTGTGTTCTCACACTGGCTTATGTGGCCTGTGTGTGCTCACAGTGGCTGACTTTTTTGTGTTGGTCACAGTGGCTGACTTGGCCTGTGTTTGTTCACAGTGGCTGACTTTGCCCATTTGTGCTCACAGTGGCTGATGTGGCCCGTGTGTGCTCACAATGGTTTACTTTGCCCATTTGTGCTCACAGTGGCTGATGTGGTCCGTGTGTGCTCACAGTGGCTGACTTTGCACATGTGTGCTCACAGTGGCTGATGTGGCCCGTTTGTGTTCATAGTGGCTGATGTGGCCCGTTTGTGTTCACAGTTGCTGGTGTGGCCCGTTTGTGTTCACAGTTGCTGGTGTTGCCCCTGTGTGCTCACAGTGGCTGATGTGGCCCGTTTGTGCTCAGAGTGGCTGACTTTGTCCATGTGTACTCACAATGGCTGACATGGCCCGTTTGTGCTCACAGTGGCTGGTGTCACCCCTGTGCGGTCACAGTGGTTGACTTGGCCCATGTGTGCTCACACTGGCTGATGTTGCCCGTGTGTGCTCACACTGGCTGGTGTGGCCTGTGTGTGCTCACAGTGGCTCACCTGGCCTATGTGTGCTCTCAATGGCTGATGTGGCCCCTGTGTGCTCACAGTGGCTGAGGTGTTCCTGCTAGTTGGTAGTCTCATTTCTAGGCCTCCTGTGGCCCAAAGGCATTCACTAGATTGAACGCACAGTAGGGAGACTGGGCTCCACAGTCATTAGGGACATAGCTGTGGGTTTTGACTATCACCTGGGGTGGGGGGAGAAGGTACTGAAACCCTTTCTTTGTTGGTGGAATGTAAAATGATGCATCTACTGTGGAAAACAGTCTGACAGTTCCTTATAGAAATTAAACCTAGAATTACTGTAGGATCCAGCAATATCACTTCTGGGTTTGTGCACAGAAGAACAGGAAACAGGGCCTCAAAAAACATCTACATATCAGCATTCATAGCACTGAGTCTGGGGTCCAGCAGAGGCCCCCCGTGGTTCCCTCTTTGGCCTTGGTTGTGCAACAGATCACCTGATAAATTCACCAAGGTCCTTGGGGCTTGGCATGGGGGTCTTTGTGCATAGATTATCCTCACTCGAGACTCACATGTGAAGGTGCACACCTCCTGGATGAGGGTCACAGCTGCCACGGGACCTCACCTAATGAATGCAAACACTGTAGCCTAATCATTTGTACCTTCATATTAATCTGAAATACTAAAAAAAAAAGATTATTGTAGAGGAGATGGATTCCTTTTCTGGAGGAAAGGCCAGGCTTAGCTCGATCCTTCTCCAGCGTCTGACTCAAATGGTGGGGCAGAGGGTTGGCAGGCAAACTGGGTCCATGGATTTGAGACTCTGAAAGATCATAGACTTCCATGCCAGTTTTCCAGGTGACAAATTCCAGCCCTGGTGGAATTAACTAAGGGAAGGAAGCATTGTTTTGCCACGTCAAGTCCAGGTCGCATTCAGTTCCTAGACCCCAAACCAAGGGTGTCCAGCTGCAAAACAGATTTACTTCCCAGGAATCCTGGCATTGTTTTCCAAACCAGCAGTGACACATTCTCTGGTGCTGAGATGTCAAAGTCATTGAGATCTACAGTGACTGAGTGATCTCCCCTTTGCTTGTGATCAGTGGGTTTCCTGAGATTTAGGACTTCCAGCATTAAAGCTAGGGAAGTTCAGGGCAAACCAGGATGATTAGAATGATTACCTACCCTGTAATGAGAGTCTGGATCTGAGCCCAATCTGGGTTTGAACCCAGCTTTGCCAGGTGCTGCCGTGTGACCGTGGTTCAGTTACTTAACCTCTCTGACCCAAGTTTGCTCCTCTGTAAAATGGTGAAATAGAAACACTGTCAAAAGCACTTGGGGTCAGGCTGCTTAAAAAAAAATACTTAGCCCAGTCTCTGGCACATAGTCCTCATGCACATTTATTATTCTCATGATGGTTATTATAAAGTTGGTGGCTTTTGGCTTCCTGAACTGTGGGAACCCAGGAGACCTACAGTCTAGTTCTACCTCTACTTCTGACCTGCTGTGTGACCTTGGGTAAGTCACTTTCCCTTTCTGGACCTCAGAATGTTTACTTCTAATACAATTGGAAAGGACCCTCTCAAAAGTTCTGTACTGTTGTGTACCCAGTGGTAGCCAGGTCACAGTCAGACATTTACAAAAGGAAGCCAAATTATAACCCCTCTATGAACAAATCGGCTTATGATGCTTCTTCGTTTTCCTTGAACCACAGGGCTAGAAGGTATCCGGGGAGTCCAGAAGACCAATGGTGTCATCTTCTACAGATGAAGGAGGACTATGGGGATTGATCCATGCCTGTGTGGTAATTGATTAACAATGTCTGCCCAGGCACAGGATAGACA
The DNA here is from genome assembly GCA_963574355.1 of Loris lydekkerianus. Taxonomy (NCBI): domain Eukaryota; kingdom Metazoa; phylum Chordata; class Mammalia; order Primates; family Lorisidae; genus Loris; species Loris lydekkerianus. The sequence goes on from CAUYPK010031377.1 coordinate 9,641, forward strand.
GTGGCAGTAGGTGTGCTCTGTATTTTGCCATCCTTATTAACTCCAACCTTTTCCAGATAAGGATATCCAAGCCCTGAGAGGGGAAAAGACTTTCTTAAGGAAAAGAGATCCAGGATGAAGAGAGGGACCTGCTGAAGGAAATCCAAAGGAGAAATTCTTTTTGATGTGGATAGATTCAAGTTAGGAATCTGAAGTGCAGAGAGGTTAAGTAACTTGTCTGAGGTCATGGAAGTTGCAAAATCAAGCTTTGAAGCCACCGTACAGGGGCAGTCCAGATTCTCCAGAGTCTGAGCATCTGATTGTTGTGCTAGATTTGATGAATAGCACTCAGTGATCAGTTATGATTAGTAATCAATAGTGAGATGTTGTAGCCAAAGGGCAGAAATATCATGGCCAGGATTTCTGCATCTCCTTGTTAATTCTCCTGGACAGGTCCCTCTTCCTCTGTCCCACAAGGAGAACATTCTGCAGAATCAACTGTGTATTCTAAATCAGAACACAATTTCTAGAAGTCAATTTTTGGTCACCTGTGGCCTTTGAAGGGAATTTATAAAGCTCCCAGCTGATAATTGGCATTCAAGGTATTCAAAGAGGTAAGAAGTATCATCAGCCAGATTTCAGAGATTTCCTTACAAGTTTAGATTTCCCATCACACGGTTACCAGCACTTGGAGTGGTCACCACAGAGTGGAACTTTCCAAGTAGGTACATTACAAATAGCAAGGAGACACTTCCTATTGCTGTGGCAACAAATCTTTAAAGATTTGTTGCATTTTTATTTGGAAGGTCCATTAGCAGGATGGAATTTGAAATGGCCACTTTTCGCCACAAATCTGTGACACTTAATTCTGTCCTGTGAAATATCTGGCCCAGAGTTACCATCTCCAACCTTATCATGGTCAGGATGCTTATTGCTTTGATTCTAGTTGAGCTACTTTGTAATTAGCGACAGATGTCTTCAATGCTGTGGGTTTTTATATCAGATATTGTAGGCAGTTTTTATGTAATTGTAGCCCCTGGGCTGAGAGCTACTAAATAGTAAATTTCTACCCACGAACTCTAGGAGGGAACAGCCAAGTGGTATCAAAGTGCTGTGCTGTCCAAGATGGACCTGAACGTCCGAGAACAGGGGAGAGCAAATGTCTGTCAAAAGATCGCTAGTGGAAACTTACAAAGCACAACGTTGGTTGTTAAAAAGAGCTTCGTTAAGGTATAATTGACATGTGATATACCACTTATATTTAATGTGTACAAACTTTTTTGTGTGTAGACAGAATCTTACTCTGTTGCCCTGCTAGAGTGTAGTGGCATCATTATAGCTCCCTGAAGTCTTAAATTCCTAGCCTCAAGCTGAACGTGGGGGTTATCCCCAGCCTGGCAGGAGGAATTATTAAGGCATGAATCCTCCTTCCCCTCAGGTAAAGGATGGGATCTGCAGTCCCGGAGTAGAGGGCAGGTCAAGCCAAGTGAAGAGACAGCAGAGCAGAAACACAGGAGCAGAAACACCGGAGCAGAGTCTGGAGCAGAAACAGGAGCAGAAACACAGGAGCAGAAACACAAAACAGAGTCTGGAACAGAAACACAGGAGCAGAGTCTGGAGCAGAAACAGGAGCAGAAACACAGGAGCAGAGTCTGGAGCAGAAACAGAAACAGAAACACAGGAGCAGAGTCTGGAGCAGAAACAGGAGCAGAAACATAGGAGCAGAGTCTGGAGCAGAAACACTGGATCAGAGTCTGGAGCAGAAACACAGAAGCAGAGTCTGGAGCAGAAACAGGACAGAAACACAGGAGCAGAGTCTGGGGCAGAAACACAGGAGCAGAGTCTAAGGGACCCATGTGTCTAGATCCCATTCCAGCTTGGCCATTTTCTAGCCGTTCCAGCCATAGCCAAATTGAGTTAATTGTTTTATACTTCAGTTTCCCCACTGTAAAAAAGAGATAATTGTAATGCTGCCTGCCTTACTGTGTTACTACAAGGAATTAAAAGAACTGCATTTGTAGAGTGAATGCCTGACATGAAGCATATGCTATAAAAGTATTGGTTAAATAAAACAAAATCAAACTTGAAAAGTGCTATAGACTAAATGGTTTGTTCCCCCACCTCCTAACAGGTATACATTGAAGCCTAATCCCCACAGCGATGCTATTTGGAGATGGGACTTTTGGGAGGTGACAGTGAGGGTGGTGGCGCCCTGGGGAATGGAATTAGTGTTCTGTGCTGCGAGGATAAAGAGAAAAGAGCTGTGAACCATGAGGGGCTTACCAACACTGAATCTGCTGGCATCTTGATCTTGGGACGTCCCTGTCTCCAAAAGTGTGAGAAATAAATTTTTGTTGTTTGTGAGCCACACTGTCTATGTTATTTTGTTATAGTAGCCTAATGAACTAAGACAGAAAGAAAGGTACAACCCTTTACTCTACAATTTATGATTTGCTGATTAAATGAAGTGTTTGGCACCTTGATTTCCTCAACGCTATTCATTCATTCAGCTGAGTTGTACGAAACTCCTATCATGTGCTTAACATGGGGTGGGGAGGACAGCTGTGAATTAAACAATTACTTGCTCTTATGAAGCTCACATCCTGGTAAGGGGAGAGACAAAACAAACAGTCACACAAACATTCCCTGGAATCCGTGAATATATCAAACAGTTAAACAGACAAACATTCTTCATGAGTTGTTATCAAATGTCATTGAGTCAACACGTGGGAGATGCTCGGTCTGGTGCCTGGGATGTTGAAAGTGCTCAAAGGTAACTTGTTACAGTTATTACTACTCACAACAAAGCTTGAACCTCATTGTCTTGCTGATGTTAGCATTTTAAAAACCACTTTGTGGTTTAAGGATTTTGGGGGAGGGGTGCTGTTCTCATAAAGTTTTGCTGCTCCTCAGCACTCATCTCTGTTTATACACCTCCACTTCCACGTTTCCAATGATTTTTCGGACTGGAATTGTGTAGCCATTTTAGTTCCTATTTTTAGAAAGATGTTTTGCCCACATTTCACCCTAGAAAAATAAAAGTTTAAAATAAGGAGTTTGAAACTGTGAATAAGGCAATGCTATTTGGTTCAAAAATATTTTTATTCTACAATGGATATGGCTGCAATTATATAAAATATAGAAAATGGAAAAAAGAACAAAAAGTTACCTGTAATTTATCATTCTGACACAATTACTTTTAGTACATGGCTTATTCTCTTCCTTGCTTTCTCTCCAAACATAGTTGCTATCACATTTTCTCTAAAATCTTTTCTTCACGATCCGATTAAAGATGGCAGCTGAGTAACAGCTTCCCTGCAGTTGGGCACGGTGAGTCTGGGGAGACAAGTCTGCAGGCATCTCTGGTTGGTGGGATCTGCCTATAATCATCCCTTTGAGAATTCGGGAAGCCAGCAAGGGACTTCTGGACCCCAAGAAAAGGACAAAAACAGTGGAAAACTGGCAAGTGGTTGTGTGTGTTTGATCGACCTAATCACGCCAGCAACCGAAAGTACAAGCAGCAATGAGACTGCAAACCGGGAAGGCCTTACCTGTGAACTGTTTTGGTGTTCTTGGACTTGGCACTCAGTTGACTGCCTTGGGGAGAGCTTGAGCAGGAGTGTGGAGAACTCTGGGCATTATTTGGGGCCCCAGACTGAGCCACTGAGCTGGGTGAAGGAAGCCATTGTGAAAAAACTGCCCTGGCAAGCTCCGTCCTCAGGCCCCCGGAGCAAGGATTCCGCGGGACAAAGTAACCTAGTGACTGAGCAGGCTAAAGGGGGGTCTCAGCTGCTTTACAGCCTTAATCCTTAGGGGCAGAGTGAGACGGTTTTGGCACAATGGAGCCTTGGGCTGTTGCCCTGGGTAGAGTGCTGTGATGTCACAGCTCATAGCAACCTCAAACTCCTGGGCTTGGCACCGCCCAGACCTCCATAAGAGCTGTGCAGCGACCCCCGACCCATGACCCACACCCACCGGGCCTTTGCATTCCCTGGCCAGGAACTTCAGGAGCCACACAACCCTGCGTCCTCCCTCCTGTGTCCTCCCAGCCTCCACACTAGCCTGTTCATCTGGCCAGGGACTCTGGTAGCTGCGTGCCCTCTGGAGCCCTCCCTGCCCTTGTGTAGAGCCCTTCTCCTGGCCAGAGACTGCTGGAGCCTTGGGTTCTCTGTGCCAAAGTCACTGGGCACCAGGCACTCCCAGAATGGTGCACACCACCCCCAGCCCTGTTGCTGGATCTGGATGTGTCACACAGCAGAGCTGCTTCCACAACCAGAACTCTGTACCTGGAGCAGCCCCAGAGGAACTACACAGGGTCACTCCCTAAAATCATCCAGCAACAATAGGGTGATCCCACTGGGGTCTAATCTTGGAGAGACACCTCCCCAACTCTAAGGACAGCCAGAAGCAACGGTGAAAAACAATCATGAGGTGAAATCAACAGAAAAACTCTGGCAATATGAATAATCAGAGAAGATCAACTCCCCCAAGGATCAATGGGGAAGAAACAGCACAAGACCCCATGTACAAATAAATAGCTGAGATGTCAGAAATTGAATTCAGGATCTGGATAGCAAATAAGATCAAATTAGAATTCCAAAAGTTATCTCAAGAATTCAATGGATTCAAAGGCCAAATGACCAAAGATTTGGACACATTGAGACTAGAAGTTGCATCCCTCAAAGATGTTAGAAACACAGTAGAATCCCTCAGTAACAGAATGAAGCAAACAGAAGAAAGGATTTCTGACATTGAAGACAAAGCTTTCAAACACTCCCAAACCCTCAAAGAGGAAGAGAAATGGAGAGCAAAAACAGACCACTTTCTCAGAGAACTCTGGGATAATTAGAAGAAAACGAATATTTGTCTTATAGGGATCCCCAAAAGTGACGAAGTGGCTTCTCAAGGCACAGAGTCTTTTCTCCATGAGATTATGAAGGAGAACTTTCCAGACATGCCAAGACATTCCAAAATTCAGATAGCAGACTCAAGCAGACTCAAGCACGACTCAACCGGAATAAGACATCCCCCAGACACATCATAATCAATTTCACTAAAGTTAATATGAAGGAGAAAATTCTGAAAGCTGCCAGATGAAAGAAAACTATTACCTACAAGGGGAAGAATATTAGAATAACTGCAGATCTCTCTGCTGAAA
>CAUYPK010031378.1:0-15769 GCA_963574355.1 Loris lydekkerianus
AAGTTCGACTACGCGCTCGGAGATCGCTCCTCAGAGGTCCCTCCTCAGAAGCAGCATAACAAAATCCAAACTTGGCAAAGAGCCACAGTATACAAAATAATGATAAGAGGCAAAGAGCCGAAATTCATTTTGGCCAGGAGCCGCATATGGCTCTAGCCGCGTGTTCGCCACCCCTGCAGTAGTCCTTGCTACTTGGGAGGCTGAGGTAAGAGAATTGCTTGAGCCCAAGAGTTTTGAGGTTGCTGTGAGCTATGATGCTACAGCACTCTACCAAGGGCAACAAAAAACATAACAATGACAAAAAAAAAAAAAAAAAAGAAAGAAATATTTAGCCAAAGGCTGGATGTGGTGGCTCACTTGTGTAATCCCAGCATTCTGGGAGGCCAATGCACGTGGATCTCCTGAGCTCAAAAAGTTCGAGACCAGCCTGAGCAAGAGTGAGACCCCCTCTTTACTAAAAATAGAAAAACTAACTGTAGCCAACTGCATGGAAAGCTCCCTTGTAGAATTAGAGGGGGCTGTTGAGGGGAGCACTATGAGGTAAACAGACAATGTGTTGAGAGAGTCAGAAAAGAGGTTACTGAGAGGCAGTAATGTTTTAACTCTGAAACTTTGTGGTCAGCATCTTTGTGGACATTTTGATCCCCATTTGCTGTTTTTATTGTCCAAATTACTCTGAATCTCTCTTTGGCAATTCAACCCTCCCCCAATTCCTATTCACAGGTCTCTTACTGGATCCAGTATTTGGATAAGAAATTAGGGATATAACCTAATTAGGAAGCAAAAAATCACAGTAAGACTTGCGGGGGCTTCTGAGAAAAGGAGCCTTTATTTTTTCTTCTATAAGTTGTGGGAGTGAGGTGTGACATCTGGAACTACTGCAGCTATTTTACCACCATAATGGTGAATTTGGAGTTGTGAGCCCCACCATTGGATACCTGAGAATAAAGCCAAGATAGCAGAAGATAAAGACAAGAGAGAGAAATTCTGGAGCCTGGATGTCACCCTTCAGCTCCCAAATCAAGCCTTGCCTGTTCTGTAGAAGAACTTACTTTGAATTTCTTTTCAGTTAGGTGAGCCAATAAATGCCTTTTATAATATTAAATAAAATTTATAGGAAACCGTTGGTTTGGACTGAGCTCCTGCATTAAGCCCAACAGACCAAACTAAAATGAAGTTATTTATGCTGAAGTTCCAGGCCACAAAGCCTAAACTTGGTTGTTCACCAGACCTTATAAGTAATTAAGAGAGAGAAATAGCCAAATCCCTAAACAGGCCAGTTTTAGCAGGCATGATAAAGAAGTCCCCTCTGCTTTATTCTTTACATAGAATATAACTTTGAAACAACCAGTCTGCTTCTTGTCTTCCCATTTCTGCTTTCTTTAGCCCTTTTCTGCCTATACAGCCAACCTCTGTTGTTCAACTCATCAGAATATTCATTCTACTTTATAGTGTCAAAAGACAAAATACAACAAATTCAAAGATCTCTGTCTAAATACCAATGATATTCTTCACAGAAGTAGAAAAAGCAATACTAAAATTTATATACAACCACAAAAACCCCTGCATAGTGAAAGCCATCTTGAGCAAAAGGAATAAAACTGGAGGCATTTTATTTACCTGATATCAAAACATGCTACAACGCTCTAGCAACCAAAATAGCATGGCATCAGCATAAAAACACACATAGACCAATGAAACAGATTAGGGAAGCCAGAAATAAATCCATGAATTTACAGTCAACTAATTTTGACAAAAGTATCAGGAATGTACATTGGGGGTAAGGGACAGTTTCTTCAATAAATGGTGCTGGGAAAACTGTATATCCATATGCAGAAGAATGAAAGTAGACCTCAATCTCTCCCCTTATACAAAATTCAAATAAAAATCAAAAGGCTTAAATCAGAGACCTGAAACTATGAAACTACAGTTGTTGAACCAAACTGGGACCTACTTGTTAGCAAAGCCAGACGCTGAAGCCAAGAGTTACAGATGGAGAAAGAGGCATTTTTATTGCATGGCATCATGCAAGGGACAGGCAGCTACCACTTCAGCCAAAACTCCCTAAAGGCTTACAAGCAAAGGTACATTATAGGAAAGCAAAAGTCATAGGAAAAATTCATACATGAAGGTTATATATTGGCATGGTTCCAAAAGGCAGGATATCCTGAAGTGAGGATTTACATGTCAGAGGTGGATTCAAGGATTCTTGGATTAGTGGAAAGGAACGTTATGATGAGTATGACTTTCTTCAGACCCCTCAGAGAGAAATTTAGAACAAAGAATGGTGATCAGAGTTCAACTCTTTAGTTCCCTCTAACTTGCATTTTCTATCTGGTGGGGGTTTCTGAAAAACCAATCAAAAAGATATCTTTTTGTTTCCGTAAGGAACCAATATACTTTGTGTTGCTTGGAGAGCCCCCGTTATTACTATCGTCCTGCTCATCAGGTTGCTCATTCACTTTTCAAGGATATCTAGGTGCCCAGAACCTCCCCTGAAGGGATTCAAGGGGGAAGTTAATTTCCATACTTGGGGAAGAGGGCTCTAGCAGGCCTCTGAGAAGGGCCCCTGAATCCATCTCACTATTAGAAGAAAATATTGAGAAAATCCTTCAGAACATTGGTCTGGGCAGAGTTTTGAGGATGACATAGTAAAACTCTGTCTCAAAAACAAAATAATGAATGGATAAAGAAAATGTGGTATATATACAAAATGGAATATTATTCAGCTATAAAAATGAAATTCTGTCCTTCACAGCAACACGTATAGCATTGGAGGGTACTATATTAAGTGAAATAAGCCAGGCACAGAGAGACAAGTATCACTTGTTTTCATTCATATATGGAGGTAGAGAGTGGAATGGTGGTTTCCAGAGCCTGGGAAGGATGGGGGGTGGGGTGGATAAGAGAGGTTGGCTAAGGGGTACAACAGTGAGCAGAGAGGATGGTGGTTTGGATTAGGCTGATACCCCAGGAGGGGTAGAGGTACCCCTTCTACCCCTACTCTAAGAGGTATATCTTCTTAGATAGAAGGTATAGGTTCTAGTGTGTGATAGTACAGTAGGGTCACTACAGTTAATAGTAATGGATTGAATATCTCAAAATACCTGAAAGAGAACATTTGGAATGTCCCCAACACACACACACACACAAAATGATAAATGTTTGAAGTGACAAATAACTTAAATACCCTGATTTGATCATTACACTTTGTATGCAAGAATCAAAATATCTCATTCCTTGGCTCTTGGCTCTCTTCTATCTTCAAAGCCAGCAATAGTATCACTTGGACCTCTGCCCCTGTCCTCACACATAGATCTCTGACTTTCCTGCCTCCCTTCTTCACTGATAAGAAACCTTGTTATTGCATTGGGCTTAGGATAATAATCCAGGATAATCTCTCCATCTCAAAGCCAGCTGATTAGCAAGCTTAACTCCATCCTAAGCCTTAATTCCTCTTTGCCATGTAACATAACATTTTTACAGGTTCAAGGGATTAGGACGTGGATATCTTTGGAGAGGTGGGGGAATTATTTTGCCTACAGCAGGGGGTCTATTCTAGTATAGACATGTATGTAGCACTCAATGAGTCATTCCCATAGACATTTGACTACTTGGAGGGAATCAAAGAAGAAAATGATTTCTGAGCCAAATTCATTTAAAAACAGTTTGCTATTTATTGAATACCTCAGACACTGTCCAGACAGGGTTGCATAAACTATTTGTAATATTCACAATAACTTTGAAGATAAATGTTATTATTAGCTCTGTTGTACAGATAAGAAAACTGAGGTTCAGGGATATGGAAAAACATAATCTCTCATTACCATTCACTTAATTGGTTGGTAGAACTAGGAAAAATCAGTTTTGATAAGAGCAAAAGAAAAAAGGTCTAAAACTTGAGGCACCTGCAGGGAAGTTAGGTCCATAAGAGGCCCTGCATTATGGTTTACCAGATGGTTAGAGGACAGTACCTGTGCCAGGAGATATGTTTGGGGAGAGAGAGAAGGGTGCAGAAACTAAAAGGAAATTGGGATGGTGTGAAAGCCACGTTTTATTTGGTTTACAGATTTCATAAACATTTAAAGACATCAGAGCAAGAAGAGAAGACAAGAAATTGTCTAGTTGATTGGCTTTATATATGGGTATAGGGCTTGCTGAAATGTCCATGGTGAATTATCCAGTGAAATAATGACAGAGCAGGAATGGGAAACCAGATTCGGCTTCCCCAGTCCTACATCCCTTCTCAGAATGCAGGTCAAAGGCTCGGGGTTTGGTTACAAGCCGAATCCTCTTAGAATTACTCCTCTGATCTCAGTTCTCTGAGGGGGTCTTCCATGCTGTTTTTTAGGGCAAGCCAAATGGTTTGTGCCTAGAGAACAGCAGGTGAAATTCAGGAGTTACAGCTGGAGCTGCTGTTAGGCATATTAGCCTCTAGGGGGCAGCAGCACACAGCACTGTCTCTTGAAGTGGTATAAACAGAGACAATAAACACAGAGCCTGGCTTTGACGCCAACGGTTAATGAAACAATGAGGGAACAATACGGGAATGAAGTTCCCGCTAGACCTACATGGTGATGACAACGGATTTTTTTTTTTTTTTCACTCTTTAAAAGCTGCCATTCTACTAGGCTAGATATCTATTTTAAATGAGGCTGCCCCTATCAAAACATCTCAGTAACTCTTCTTTCAGAATGACCTTCAGGGCTGAGACTGGACTAGAAGGGTCCACCTTGAGGATGAGTACTTTGTTTGGAAGCCGTTCATCTAAAGCCCGTAAGGTTAACATCTGACTTTCCGGGGTGCCCTGGGTCTGTCTCCTACAAACTTTCACTCTTCCCCCACTGGTAAGATGTATCAGCCTAATCCAAACCACCATCCTCTCTGCTCAACACAACCATCAGAGGGATGCTGCCAACGTCTCAGCCAGCTAGTGGCATCCTCAGCTCAGAACTCCATGCTGGCTTCCATCTCAGATGGTCCTCCAAGGCCCTACACAAACTGACTCTCCTGTCTGACCTCATCCCTACCCTGCCTTGCTTGCTCTCTAGTCTCCCTCCTTTCTCTTTGCTGTTCCTTGAACATCTTTAGCCCTTTGCAGGTCCCTCTGCCTGAAATGCTCCTCTCCGATAGCCACATGACTTGCTCCTCCACTTTCTCTGGGTCTCTGTTCCAATTTGCTGAGCTCAGTGAGGTCTTCCCCAAGCAAGCAACAAATATGACAAATAAACCTGTGAACTCATTCTAGAAAAAGTGCTACATACCTCCATGCTGAATATTACCACAGTCACCTTCAAAGTATTCCCCCTTAGGAAGCTACTCACTAATGTCAGCGCCTAGTTCACCCTTCATAGCAATTCTGAAACTCTTTTTCAGAAATAGTCACCAGAGCTGTCATCATATTGCCCTCGATGTCCTGAATGCCATCAAAATATCTTCCTTTCAATATTTCCTTTATCTTCAAGTCAAGAAAAAAGTCACTGGAGGCCAGATCAGGTGAGTAGGGAGGGTGTTCCAATACACCCTGGCTAAAAACTCCCTCAGACAGTGCTGTGCAAGCTGGTGCATTGTTGTGATAGAAAGAGCCACACCTTTCTCATGCCAAGATTTTCTTGTTTCTTTATCAATGTTTACTTAGTCTGCTATGCTTCTCAGTTGGCCGACAGTTTTGATGTACAACTTGATGAATATTTCATCAATTCTGTTCATTACCAGCTGCCCTGACCTCTCTTCATGAGTTATGCTCTCTCCTCTCAGAAAAACATTTAGTCCATTTGTACACTGCCGTTTCTTCATGGCATTATCCCCATAAACTTGAATTAACATGTCCCCGATTTCACTTTCACGCTTGCCGAGTTTAATAAGAAATTTATGAATGTTTGTTCATTGCTCTAATTCATACTCCAACATTCTGCCACAGCTCACAAAAACATGCAACAATAATGAACGTCACTTAGCAAGACACTGCCACACGTCCACACCTGTGAGACACTGATATCCCAAGGTTATGAAACCATATGAGGTTGTTTGTACAGTGCTGCCAAGTTAAGTGCAGACCTATTTTGACAAACCCCAGCACTTCTTATATACATTATTCTGCTTTATAATGATCTAACATGTACATTTAACTCATTTGTTTTTTTGTCTATCTCCTACTAGAATGTAGGCTCCATGAGGGCAGGACCTTGGTTACTTTGTTCACAATTAAACCTCCTGCACCTGGAAGTGGCACATGGTAGGCGTTCAGTAAATATTTCTTGAAAAGATGCATGAATCAAGTAACCCTGCTGGCAAGCTCAAAGAGAGACTGGTTTCTCTGAACCTCAAGTGGAGAACATTGGAGACAAGGATACCTCTGTTAATTCAGGTCATGTCCACCACTGTGACTTCCCTTCAGTGCACACTTGCATTTTCAAATTGGAAAGGTTTTTCCTGGTTGAGGATGTGCCTGTGGGGTTAGCAGCAGTGGTGGTAGAAAATCATTCCAGCAGTAGCAAAAGCTGAGGCTCCTTAAATCCATGCAGCAGAGAGCCCAAAAGCCCTAGGGAAGACACCTCCTCCCTGGGCCAGATGTCATGTAATCTCATGCTTTTGCTCTCTTACTTTTAGTATACAGAACACTTTTGTGCATTGTTAAAAGAAGAAGCTTTGTCTCTGAAAATGTGGTGACTTGGTCCTGACATCTAGAGAGAACTCTGGGCAACTGACATTGTGTTGCAAGGAAGGAACTGAAGTTTGGCTCTCTGGTCCCCTTAGCTCAGAGCACACCACATCCTTCTTTGCTCTCCCTTTCCTTACCTTTGCCATCACCCTATTTGGGTCTGAATTACCCCTGACCTCTTGACGGGTACTCTCTCTGTAACCCCACAGCGCTGCTGGACTTGCAGAGGACACAACTTTGATTACAACTTTTATTTCTTGTTCAAAACCTCCAGCCTGTGCACAAAAGGCTGAAGTCTAAACTCACTAGGTTGATATGTGAGTCCTCTGGTATCTGGCTCAGGGCCACCTGTTTCCATTCTTGTCAATGTTTTATCTTCCTGGATCTTATGTGTCATCTAGGCTTAGCCATCTAACAGTTCCTGAGCTTCCCCATGTCCTGCTTTTCTACCCCTGCCCCTGACTTATCTCCCTTGCTGGACACCACCTCTATCCTCTCTGGCTAGGTAAACCCAGCCATCTATCATCCCGAATTCTTCCTAGTTCTCTCAACATAGATAAACATCATTGTCCAAGCCTTCTTGACAGCTCTTCTTACAAACCCATGGCAGGGCCCTTTCAGACCAGGCATTTCTGAGCAGAAGGGAGGTTGGGTTGGAAGATTTTGGCAGGGCTACTGCAGACCCTTTAGCACCACTGCTTCACCTCAGCCCCATCTCAGAACCCCTCTCCCAACCTGGGGGCCTTTGATTTTCAGAGCCCTGCCCTATACCTTCTGTCTGCTTCTTGTGTCAAAGATCATGACCTGTTCTTGGTTCAGCCCCTCTTTCCTCAGTGGAGCTCAATCCTTCATCATTTGAACATCCATCTCCCAGAACTAAGTATGTCTATAGTACTGAATATTTTCTACTTTTCATGTAATACAGCTCCCAAATACAAAGGTGATACTATCTGTCCCAGACTAGAGGAAAAAGCTGGCTATACTGATCTTACTGAAAGATAGTGTTACGTTATCATGCAATATATAGGATATAGGAAGGGTCTGAAAATTAAGTTTACATACTCATCCTAGAAAAAGTGCTATATACCTCACTGCTGAATATCATCACCTTTGAAGTATCTTCCCTGGGAAGTTATGCACCAACATCAGCACCTCATCCACCCTTCAAAGCAATTTTGGAACTCTTTCTGGAATGACCAGCAGAGCTATCTTTGTATGACACAACAACACCACACAACAATAATGAATGCCACTCAGCAGGACACTGCCACATGTTGATGCAAATACAGCTGTGAGACATCGATATACCAAGGTTCTGAAACCTTACCGAGTTATTTGTTCAGTGCTACCAATGTAAGCACACAGTGGCAAGTTCACAGACTTAATTGTCAGACCTGGTACACTGACAGGTCTGATAGTCATTCCAGAAAAGGAGTTCCAAAATTGCTCTCAAGGGTGGACTAGGTGCTGGTGTCAGTGTGGAGCTTCCTAAGTGAAATATTTTGAAGGTGATTATAGTAATATTCAACAAGGAGGTATGTAGCACTTATTCTAAGATGGTTCATAACTTAATTGTCAGACCTCTTATAGGTATCCTTCAGAGGACATTTAAGGATCATTTTGACTAAATTAAGTACTGACTTTAGAACCTGCCCTAGGTAAGATGTTGAGTGTGTGAGATCATTAGGGATAAGTCTCCATTTGGAGGAATAGCAGATCTGCATAGGTAGAGAACATCACAAACCATCTCCTGAACCCCAGGCTGTCTCCTGCAGTAGTGGAAGAGCCCACCACGAATCTTCAAATCAGACCTGGGCACTGGGAGGAAGCTGGTAGCTAGCTCCCGGACACAACAGTGTTCAGGGGCCGGGAGAGAGAAAGTGACTCATGAGAGAGCCTGAAGGAGAAGGAGACAGGTGAGAGCCAGCTTCCTAGTGATTTGTGGAGCAGAACTCTTTTATTAGCCTCACTAGTTGCCCTTGGAAAGAATAAGAAGGAACACAGGATTGGGAGAGTTCATGTGGGAAGCATCAAACTGTCCTCAAATTGATAGGTTGTTTCAGTTCAGCTCTAAATCATATGCCTTAGGAACAGTTTTATGGCAACATGTGTTCCTGCAACAGGTCCTAATGGGCCTCCAGATGACCTCTAATCTAACTCTTACCTTATACTGGGGTCTCTGCCTGAAAAACTGCTAATATAAGAATGGCTCTAGGGCTGTGGCTCAGTGGGTAGGGCGCTGGCCCCGTATACTGAGGGTGGCAGGTTCGAACCTGGCTCCAGCCAAACTGCATCAAAAAATAGCCGGGCGTTGTGGCAGGTGCCTGTAGTCCCAGCTACTTGGGAGGCTGAGGCGAGAGAATCATCTAAGCTCAGGACGTGGAGGTTCCTGTGAGCTATGATGCCATAGCACTCTACTGAGGGTGACAGGGTTTCTTAAAAAAAAAAAAAGAAAGAAAAAAGAATGGCCCTGTGGGGCACAGTAGCTCACACTAGTACTCTGGGAGGCTGAAGAGGGTAGATTGCTTGACCTCAGGAGTTTAAGACCAGCCTGAGCAAGAGTGAGCATTGTGACAGGTGCCTGTAGTGCCAGCTACTCAGGAGGCTGAGGCAGGAGGATCGCTTGAGCCCCAGAGCTGGAGATTGTTGTGGGTTAGGCTGATGGCATGGCACTTTACTCAGGGCAACACAGAGAGACTGTCAAAGGAAGAGTCTCAAAAAACTAACAAAACAAAACAAAAAACTGTTGAGAAAAGCCACTCATCAAAGCAAAGGCAGAGAAAGTTTGGCCTTAAAGAAATGACAGGGGCAACTATTCCTCAGCCTCCCATTAAGAAGAGCACATTCACAGTGTCTTAGCAAAGGTGAAAAAATCACAGACAGTTTGCAACTCCCAGGCTACTGAGAAGCTGTAGAAATCAATTAATTGAAAATGCATTATATTCAGTATGCTAAATTGGTCACCAGAGGGAGTCTAGATATAATAGGATCTTTGGCTAGAAACATTATGACAGTTTGTATTTGAAGAGCTTTTTCCTCCCTCTTTCATCCATAGGGCTCTCAGGACCTTGCCACCACCTGCCTCATTAATGAACATAATACCTCAGTGAGCTAGGCAGGTGGCCAGCCTCATTATCCCACTTTTTAAAGAAGGGCACCTAAAGGTCAAGTGACTTTTTTTCATATCATGTTAATTAAAACCTTCTGTAGCTGTTATTTGCAAGTTCATGGGCTCCTTAAAAGCTTTGTCGGTGATTTCAAAAGCCTAATTTACTTACTGACTGCTTTGACACTCCCATTAAGAGGAGGAGTCAAAAATGAAATGAAACAAGGTATTTTTGTCCTCATTTTTGTTATGCACAAATGTGAAAGTATTGGATAAAAAAACTAACCCCCTCAGGAGGTAGGATTTATTCATTCACAGAGCTTCTTGGTTTCCTATTTTAAGTAAATATTATGGACTATACAAAGACTGGGAACTTGACCCCAAGAAACTACATTCCAGTTGGGAAGGGCTGTAGGGGTGGGCCGAAGGAGGTTAAAGCCATTTCTGGCTGGGTGATGTGTAAATGCTTTGCAAATAGATGGCAAAGGACAGGAGAAAACAAAGCAAGGCAAGCAGCCCACATTCATTCTCTACCAGGGGGCCTGCTGAGGACCTGGCCAAGTGGTATAAGATGCTCTCTGTCTTGGTCCTGGCTCCTGGTCTTCTCCCTAGCCTTCTTGGTCCTGGCTCCTGCTCTGCTCCCTAGCCTTCTTACGGATTCTGGTGCAGGCCACTTCTTTCCAGAAAATTCCATTTTTAGTCAACAGATGGGGAAATGCGATTCTCTACTTCAGCCTCCCAAGTAGTTGGGACTACAGGCACCCATCACCATGCCCGGCTGTTTTTTTGACATAGTTGTCATTGTTGTTTTAGCAGGCCCGGGCTGGGTTTGAACCCGGCAGCACCATTTTATGTGGCTGACGCTGTAACCACTGCTCTACAGGCGCTGAGCCTGATAATTGGTATTTTAAGAAGTGCCCCTTTAGGCCAGGTTTAGGAAAACAAATGTACATTATTCTGTAAAAATCATTTCAGAATATGGCTTGGCACTCATAGCACAGTATGGCACCAGCTACATACACCCAGGCTGGTGGGTTCGAACCCAGCCCGGGCCTGCTAAAACAATGACAATATTATCTGTACTTCTTTAGGTGCTTGGTGATATTAACTAAGTGAGGCTAAAATGCTAATTTGTGAAGTCATGATTCTTGAAGTCAATGAAACTTTCATTGTATTCTCCAATTAATAGGTCTGTAACAGCTGGGTATTCTTCAAATGATTCGCATATATCACCCTGCTCATCAATGACTTTTGCTAACTGGGGAAAATGTTCATCCAAAATTTCCTTTTGAAGAAGTGTTTTGAAAACAGATTTTTTCAAAATGCTTGGATTTTTTCCCTACATATTATACACAGACTTAGTTTTGCCTTGCAAAGAAATATTTGAGTTGTTTTGATGTGACATGTCACACATTTAATAATTCACATTGCTGATTCTGTTCTTCATAAAATTTAACCTTCCTCACAGAGATTAAATTTCAGCCAATACCTTTCCCTGCAATAGCCAACATACTTTAGAATGATACTTACAAATCCACACTGAATACCTCATTATTCAACTTTAGTATGTTATGAAACTGACAATGCCCCATGCTGTGTTGCATTTCTGTGGCTATATGTAGTTAATAATACTTACAACTTGTTGAGAAGTGTCAATTAAAACAGTACCTTTAGCACAGAGATTTTGCTGATGCAAGGTACAATGAAAAGAGATCTGGATTTTTTTTTTTTAAATCTGTGCAATAAACCATTTGTGTTTTTCTGTCTTAGAAGGTGCACTGTCTGTACATACACTTACCAAATTTATCAAATTCAGCCCAACTTCACAGTATTTATCTTGAAACTTGTTGAAGATATCTATTCCCTGTATTCTGTTTCCTACAGTGCCCAAAGTAAGTAACTTTTCACAGAGAAGAAAAACTTGTTATGACCCGAATCAAATATAAAACCTGCCCCGAGTCAGTAGTATTGGTTAATTCATCCAAAATGATAGAATAATATTGTATATGTCAAATTTTCCTTTTTAAGTATTGCACAAAGTTGTTCTGTTAAGTTGAATGTTAACTCACGCTGCCAATCAATTATGGTTCTCCTTGAAAGAGGCAGTTGTTTGTACTTTGAAACATTATCAGAGTCTATGCATCCTACAACTTCCACAAAGCATTCTTTCGCAATTTCTGTATCACTAAATGGCTTCCCTTTTCCCCCAGAATATATAAACTACTTTATAAATTGCTTCAGTAGCATTATTTCCAGGTCTTATTGCTGCTTGAAAGAATTGTCTTTGCTTTTGCTTTTCATCTTTTAATTTCTGTAATAAACCTTATCATAACCCTCCCTCTAATTTAAAATATTGTGGTCCTTTCAAGTATTACTATACTGATGGACACTGAATTTCTTTCTTTCCTTCCTTCCCTTCCTTCCTTTCCTCCCTTTCCTTCCTTTATTTCTTTCTTTTGACAGATTCTTACTCTTTCACCCTGGGGAGAGTGCCATGGTGTCATCATCATAGCTCACAGCGACCTGAAACTCTTGGGCACAGCAATCCTCTTACCTAGTTTTTCTTTTCCTTTTTTTTTTTTTTTTTTTTTTTTTTTTAGTAGAGATGCAGTCTTGCTCTTGCTTAGGCTCTTCTCTATGCTCAAGCAACCCAGCCTCCTGAGCCTCCCAGACTGCTAGGATTATAGGCATGAGCCACCATGCCCAGCTAGCATTGTATTTCTTTAGTGCTGATATTGCAGTATCATAAAGCAAGCAAATTATCTTATGTTTAGCAGAAACAAGATAATATTGCAATTCCCAGTCCTCATTTTAAAAACCTATTTTCTTCCTTCAGTGTTCTCTTGTTCTTCTTGGACACGATGAGCAGTTAAGCAGACAGAATAAAAAATACTGTTGAGCTGTGCAACTAGTCACAAATTCTACTTCAATGGGAAACAGTGCACTGTTGTCAAAATCGGATAACAGACTGGTATACTCAACCCTCGTAAACTCTCAACAACCAGCCTGGTGCAGTAGTGGTACCAGTCAGGTGGGGGAAGTTGGAACTAAGTCGTGAGTGTAGCAGCCAATGTTATAATTGTGTCAGTCAATCTGGGAGGATTGTTTCATGGAAACTTATTATGGTCTTTGGTATTTTAAATAATTTAAAATATTTAAATATTAATTTAAAAATAAAATAAAAACAGATGAACAAGAATGTATTAATAAAAATAAAAAGATTTGTTCTATAAAATTTGGATTCAATCAAAAGGCTTCAGTTAAGGGCACATGTGGCCTTAAGGCTGAAGGTTCCCCACCCCCCGTCTTAAATGAAGGGAAGAATTTTATAGTCTCTTAAGTAGGAATTCTGTCCCACTTGGTATCTTAAACTTAGCTCAAGTCCCCACTTTGGGCCAGGCAGTAATACTCCCTCCTTAACTCCATTAAGGCCCCAGCTACTATCTTTACTGGGTTTAAGCCCAAGATGATATGAGCTCTGTGCATCCTGTTTGATGCTCACAACAATTCCATGAGATGATGATGATGATTACTTGAGATAGTCTCATTCTGTTGACCTGGGTAGAGTTCTGTGGCATCACAACTCACAGCAACTTCAAACTCTTAGGCTCAAGTGATCCTGTAGCATGAGCCTTACAAGTAGCTGGGACTACAGGTGCCTATCACTTATTATCTCAATTCTAAGGATGAGGATGCAGAGGAGAGACACAGAACAGTGGACGTGCTGGGTTGATTTCAGCTCAGAGCCCATAATCTTCTGACTCCCTCACACTGACTTGTTGGATCAGAGTCAGACAACCAGGAATTGCATCCCAGCTCACCACCACTTGCTGTAAAACATGGAGAATATTCTTTCCCCTCTCTACTCTCTGTGTAGAGTTGCCGACTGCCATGAGTTGGGGGGGGGGGGAGGTGAGGGAGAACAGGGCAGGAAAATAATCTAAGAATGTCTAGACCCCAATCTTTTCATTGGTCATTGGCGTGAGTGAGTAGCAAAGCAAAATGAAATGCTTACTCCCTAAAACACAGGCAGCAGCACCTCTCCACACCTTACCTTCATTCTGTCCTGAATGTTGGGGGAAGTAGAGGGAGGGAAGGTCCATTTTTCAAGCATTTATTCAACACATGCAAGGTGGGCCAGCCTCATCAAGAGGCTTTCCTTGTCCTAGGAACAAATTGTGAAGGCAGGTGGAACTAGTTATCCTTTTTGAGAGAAACAGGGCACAGGAACTTGCTCAGAGGCCCTGAAAGATGAGAATGAAAACCAGATTCCACAGTGTTGAGGGAGTAAGTAAATAAGAGTTCCTGTTTAGCTTTAGAAACTGGGGCACACATTTTAAAGAAGGGAGAGGAAATGGGGCATATACAGGTAGTGACTTGCTCAAGGTCACGCACACTTTAAGACTTAAACACAGGTCCCTCAACTCCCAGGGCGATGCCCACCATTGCCTCACACCCCTGGCAACGAGCCAGTATGCTTTATCCCCTACCCACATTGTAGAGAGATCTGGGAAGGCCCACACTGCCGGAGAAAAGGCGGTGGACTGGATTTAAGTCTTGATGACCCTAATAGGATACATCTGCTGGGCTTCCTAATTTAATTGGGCTGTTATTATTTGCATATTGATGATGCTGTTGAATACATTACCTTTGAAGTTTT
This sequence comes from Loris lydekkerianus, assembly GCA_963574355.1. Lineage (NCBI taxonomy): Eukaryota > Metazoa > Chordata > Mammalia > Primates > Lorisidae > Loris > Loris lydekkerianus. Next base: position 14,428 of record CAUYPK010031378.1, read on the forward strand.
GGCTAAAATGACTGCATTTTGTTTTACCATTATTTGGAATCTGCAGAGACAAAACTGTACTATAAAGGGATAAATGAAAAATTCCAAAGGGTTCAGCCTGGGAACACATGGCTTTTTACCCAAAGCTTATAAAACATCTCCATCCTTTTAAGCCCCTCTCAGCTGTGACAGCACATGGAGTTTATTTCCTTAGGGAAGCTTGGAGGCTGGCAGTCTCTCAAATGTGGCACTCCATGTCCATCACAGTTCTGACTGTAATCAATCATGGGGCCGAGTGAGCAAGCCGTGCTGGGGCAAGTCTGGCGGTGCTGCAACGTGGGGGAGGCAGTGGTGAGGAAACACAGGCCCAGGCATTGTTGAATTGCCTCAGCTGTCTTTTATCATTACTGCCCATGGCTTGTGTCCAGGCATCGACTGTAGTTTGAACCAGGATGGAAAGACTGGATGCCAAAGCTTTGGAGTCCAAATAAAGTGGGTTTAAGTCCCAAAGTTGCTTATCAATGGGCAAGTCACTTCACTTCTCAGTTCATCAACAAAGTATGAATGATATTAATAAACACATTGCAAGGCTGTTAAGAGGATTAAATGAGATAATACATGTAGACTGATTAGCAGTTTATAAGTGGTAGTGAATATGATTGCACACGTTTCATCAAATCCAGGCATCCTCAAACTTTTTAAACAGCGGGCCAGTTCACTGTCCCTCAGACTGTTGGAGGGCCGGACTGTAATTTAAAAAGAAAACAAACTATGAACAAAGTCCTATGCACACTGCACATATCTTATTTTGAAGTAAAAAACAAAACAGGAACAAATACAATCACACCGCCTCATGTGGCCCGTGGGCCACAGTTTGAGGACCCCTGATCAAATCTATGATGTTATCAGTTGCAAAAGGCACCATTATTTTATGTACCACTTAGAAAAAGAAAAAAATATTGTCAATTAAACTCTGGCACAGGCTTTCTTCTGCAGAATACAGTACTTATGAAAGAGCTCTCTGACTTATTTGACATCAATATTTGATAATACTACCTTTATCCACGTATAAGAAAATGTAAGCAAAATGAATTCACTTCAGAAAAGCGCAAATATTTTGAATCACTTTTTAATTCAGCATCACTAACAAACATATTTTCCATGTAATATCATCCTCTGAGCCATCAACAGGGTGAGTGATGGACCATTTCTTAATAAGCATCTTCCCTACTATCTCCAGGTTTTCCTTCCAAGTCACTGATACCCATCCACAAGGTTTTCTGCATGTGTGCAGATAGCAACAGCTCTCTGTTGGCCATCTGCCAGCCAGGACCTAAGATGCATCCTGAGTTCAGAGACTCAA
>CAUYPK010031384.1:0-15228 GCA_963574355.1 Loris lydekkerianus
AGGGACCAAACCATTGATGTTTGTATCCCCATGATGGGTAAGACTGAAACTGCAAGAGCAGGCAACCTAAGACAGGGGCTATGTTTTTCTGCCATACAAAAAACAAAAGAGGGAATTGTTGGGCCCTGCCATGTGCCTGAGACCTAGTGCAACTTCCCGAGCCTGACTAGAAGTAGATCCATCGAGCTATTTCCGCGTAGCAATGACTCAGCAAGGCCCGGCCTGAAACTGCCTCTACCTAGATACAGCCAACGTGGTACCATGCTACTGGCCCAACCCTGTCACGCACCTCATCCCCTGCCTTCTTTCCCCGCCCCTTCCCCACGCTCTATATAAGCGGCTGCTTGACGCAATAAAGTTGAGTTCCTGCTTAAAAAAAAAAAAAAAAAAAAAAAGAGTACCTGACAACATGGTAAGACACTCAATATTTGTTTAATGAATGAATGAACTAGATAGTACTTTACTGCAAATACTAAGGGATCTTTAAAACAAGACAACTGGTCATTGAACTATCAAAGAAAATTCTCCATTGGACTTAGGAATTTACCATATAGCCCAATATTATTCGAAATTTAAAAGTAACTCTTCCATGAGTTAATGATGGTATACACACACACACACACACACACACACACACACACACACACACACGGATGTGTGCCTAACTGGCCACCTTTGAATCAACTTTTATTCACCCAGTCGGTGAATGAAAGGAAACAAGCATGTATCTTGCCTTGTGTATGTATGAACTGTACCTCAAGGTAACCAAATGGTTGATGAAAGGAAGGTTCTCCTTATAGAAGTATCCCAGCTAATAAATGTAAAAGATTAACGAATAGTACAATCACTAATTAAATGAGCCAGGTAATAATTACCAATGTCTGTGGACCTCACAAAGAAAGAGAAATAAAAATTATGTGCCCCTTGTTAAGTTTATAAACAACTTGTTAAGTCTACTACTTTACAGGAAATATGGAGTAGAGGGAGACACATGGAGAAACATTAAATGACACCTGAGGGACATAATCAGTCAAATCCTGAGTGTGGAAAACTCCATAGGAATTTTTTTTTTTAAGTTTTTAAAATAAATTACAAGGGAAAAGAGAGATAACACCTGTAGATTAGAAGAGCCTTAAGAGACTTTTTTTTTTGCAGTTTTTGGCTGGGGCTGGGTTTGAACCCACTACCTCCAGTATATGGGGCCAGTGCCCTACTCCTTTGAGCCACAGGCACTGCCCCCTTAAGAGACATTTTAACCAAGTAATGCAAGGACCTTACCTGATGCAAATAAACCATATCAGAAGATTTACAGGTGAGATAAATTTGAATACAAACTGTGTATCATTTTAAGGTATTATATTTTATATATGAATATTAGCAATTGAAATGACATAAGGTCTAAGATTCATGTCAGAATAAAAGGGGGTTAGGTGAGGATATAAATAACAACAACAACAAAAAAACTGGCCACAAGTTGATAAACTAATGGTAATTGTCCAGTACATGGAGACTCACTATATATATTATTGTCCCTATTTTTCTATGTATTTGAAAATTTCCCATTATTAAATATGAAAAATACCAAACCCCTCACCAAAATGACAAAGCAAACTTATTTCCATTTATTTTTATAATGACTAGATACTTCTTTTATAATATGAAATAATAATACTGTACTTCAAAATACTGATAATGAGTTCTGAAATCATTATAAAATGATTCTTTACAGGGTAGGAGAAAAATCATTCAATTTTGTAAAAATAAACCTGGATCCTTAGAACATAAAAACATTTCTATAAAATTTTAATTAGCACCAAAAATTTAACTGGCATAATATAACACTAGTCCAATAACCAAATCCAATTTCCTAGACCTACAAAACATTGTTCCCCTTTGAGCAGAGATATGCTTAAAATCAAAATAGTATCAACCTAGAGAGTAATTTTTCCAACCTTATGAGTACCTCAAGAATAAACTTATAAAAATACACCTTTTTAAAAATAGGATACTGAATATGCTCTCTAGAAAAGTAAATATCTTAGGAATAAAAATGCACTTTTAATTTCCTTAAAACAAAAATGCTATGCTCATAATATCCCACCTTAACAGTCATTTCTTTTTTCTACATTCCAAAAAAAATCAAATATTTTTCTTTTAATTATAACTTAAGCATTAGCAACATAAAATAATGAGTATATATAATTTTTGTGTTATAACATTTTAATCAGTTCTACTCTGAACAGTTTCTCTCCCCTTAGAAAGATGAAGCACTAAAGGCACATAACCCATTAAATAATAAATGCTGGGACACTGCCAGAACAGCAGGGAACTGTAAAGGTGCCAAGATTTTCAGGCAGCAAGATGAAATTTCAACAGGAAAAGCACTCAAAAAATTTAGCTGAATTCATTTCATTATCTTTGTAAATGTCAAGATGTTACCTCTCTAGGTCGTCCTAAGATCACATATAAGAAAAAGTTAAGTCAAGAAAAAAAAATTTAACTCTTGGCTTAATCACATAATTCTATACCTGACTGAATGCTGGTGATAATCAAGAAAAATCTCAGATTAATAAAGGGGAGCCCAGTGAGCCATATTCTAAAAAAAGGATTGCTAATAATACTAAAGGAACCTTCTGAATGCCTAAGAATAGGGACAGTTCTGCATGACATGATTTAGTTTTAACACTCAGGCCCTAGTCATCTTTCCCTCAAAGTTGGTTTGGTTAATTAATTTATCACAGAAAATGGCTACCACAACAGCTATAAATAAAACCTGTGAATATAATATAGATAACTGTCTTCCCTCATAGCTTGGGGAGTTAGTTTCACTATAGTCAACCTCATCTGTACGTGTGCACTAATGATCACACATGGCATATATTAACTAAACAGACACCTTTGATGGAGAAACAAAGTAATCTTGGCACCCCAAAGGTATCTTCAGATGTTGAACCAGGACCTGCTTTCAACAAGATTATTGTATCTTCTTTATTCCATTGCCTGGCCTGTAGCTAAAGGTAGAATGATAGATAGATAGATAGATAGATAGACAGACAGACAAATAGCCAATGGCAAATAATAGGAAAAAGAGGGCACTCTCTGGAAATGTTTTCACAGTGGTAAGTCCTTCTGTTTTCCATTATTACAATGAAGTAACAAAGAAATCACTCTCATTTATTGAGTGGAACACTGAATTTTAAAAAAAGTGAAGTATTTGTCTGAGTTTCCCTTAAGGCTATAGTCCTCAACCCCCATGCTCAGACTGGTCTGTGGCCTTTTAAGAACTGCACTACACAGCAGGAGGCGAGCAATGGGCAAGCCAGCAAAGCTTCATCTATCTTTACAGCCACTCCCAATCACCTACATCACTGCCTGAGCTCTGCCTCCTGTCACATCAAGAAGAGGAATTAGAGGGCAGTGCCCATAGCTCAGTGGGTAGGGCGCCAGCCACATATACCCAGGCTAGTGGGTTTGAACCCGGCCCGGGCCAGCTAAACAGCAATAACAACTGCAACAAAAAATAGCTGGGTGTTGTGGCAGGCACCTGTAGTCCCAGCTATTTGGGAGGCTGAGGCAAGAGAATCATTTAAGCCCAAGAGTTCGAGGTTGCTGTGAGGTGCGACACCACAGCACTCTACCCTGGGGCAACATAATGAGACTCTGTCCCCTCCCCACAAAAATGAAATTAGATTCTCACAGGAGAGCAAACCCTATTGTATGTAAACTGCAAGAGGACTCAAGGTTACATGCTCCTTATAAAAACTAATCCCTCACTCCCCTCTACCCTATGAAAAAATTGTCTTCCAGGAACCTGTTCCTGGTGTGAAGAGGTTGGGGACTGCTGCTTTAAGGCACTCTGCCTGAACTTAGTGTCATGAACTGCTCTAAGGTGAAAACACAAGGTGTAGAAATCCACAACACACTAGGTAGAAACAAAGACACAATCCCGTAGCAGTAGGAAACCCAAGCACTTTCAGCCCTCATCAGTAACAGCAGCAGTCACCCTCACAGAGCACCTACATCGACCTAATGTTTATCTACACTCAATCACTGAATCTTCTTCATAACCCTATGAGGTAGGCATTCTTTATTTTGAAAGTTGAGGGGAAAAGGTTAAATTTGGCCAGAGTAACATGGCTATCCGGCGGGGATGCCAGGATTCACACTAAGGACAGACTGACCCCAGAAGTCCCTGCCTTTTTCATTCTTCACAATGTCTCTCTCATGTAACTGGCTCTCTCTTACCACCTAACAATAGTCTTGGCTAGGTACTTTACACACCCAATACTACTACTTCTCACCTACTCTGAATGATATGCCAATGTTATAGATGAGAATGACACTTAGGTTAAATGTGACTATCACAGCCACAAAACAGGTGAGCAGCAGTATAAAGTTTTATTGTTTTTTTTGTTTTGTTTTTTTTTTTCCTGAGACAGAGTCTCACTGTCACCTAAGCTGGAGTGTAGTGAGTGGTAACATCATAACTCAATGCAACCTCAAACTCCTGGGTTTAAACAATTCTCTTGCCTTAGTGTCCTAAGTAATTGAGACTATAGGTGCACACCATTCCACCCAGCTAATTTTTTTTCTATTTTTTTTTTTAGTTGAGATGGAGTCTTGCCCTTGCTCAGGCTGATCTCAAACTCCTGACTTCAAGCAATCCTCCTGCCTTGGCCTCCTGAAGTGCTAAGATTATAGGCATGAGCCACTGCACTTGGACAATATGGAGATTTAACACACTGACTGCCACACTAAAAAAAAAGTTTTTCTTTGGGGCCACAGTGTTTTATTAGGTCAAGATAAGTCAAGAGATGTGTGAGTGACATCTGCTTGATGAAGCCCTGGTTTCAAAACTAGCGTAAGTATAACTCACATGGCAGTTAATGTATTAATCCAGTGCTGATAGTCTCTCACACCCATGCCCTTTCCACTTACCACGCCATTTCCAAAAACTCTCTTATTTTCTGGCTACTCCACACATCCTGTGTTCTATCATATGGTGATAACTACTACCTTTCTTTTTTTTTTTTTTTTAAAAAGACACAGTCTCTGGGAGGTGCTTATGGCTCAGTGTGTAGGCCACCAGCCCCATATGCCAAAGGTGGCAGGTTCAAACCTGGCTCTGGTCAAACTGCAACAAAAAATAGCTGGGTATTGTGGCAGGTGCCTGTAGTCCCAGCTACTTGGGAGGCTGAGTAGAGAATCGCCTAAGCCCGAGAGCTGGAGGTTGCTGTGAGCTGTGACGCCACTGCACTCTACCGAGGGTGAAAAAGTGAAACTCTGTCTCTAAAACAATAAATAAATAAATGAAGACATAGTCTCACTCAGTCGCCATGGTGCTGAGTACTATGGTGTTACAGCTCATAGCAGTCTCAAACTCTGGGGCTCAAGTGATCCTCTTCCCTCAGCCTCCCAAGTAGCTGGGACTACAGACTTCTGCCACAACACTCGGCTATTTTTAAAGACGGGGTCTCACTTTTGCTCCGCTTGCCTTGGCCTCCCAGAGTGCTAAGATTACAGGCATGAGCCACCTCACCCAGCCCCACTACCTCTTCCTTTTAACGAAAGACTGAGTTAGACCCAAGAAATAGTGGTATTATCCCCATTTTACAAAGGCTTGGAGAGCTTAGGGAACTGATCAAGGCACAAAGCACACACAAGGAACAGCCAGAACTGCAGCCCAGTCTGCAGGGACCCAAGTGGGCACTCAGAACCAATCAACTGTGCTACCTCCTGGATACTGGCACCTTCATGAAGAGTACAAAAATCTTGCAAACAGAAATCATTCAGCAACACCTGAACTTGCCTACATCATGAACCTAAGCTTTATTTTAAAAAGGCCAACCTCAACATGAATGAGAAACTAATTGTGGTACAGAATTCCGTACTATACAGAATCATTAGAATTTCTATAAAAAAGAAATCAATGTGCTCATTTTGGCAGCACATACAGAAAAATGAAATGATAGAGAAGATTAGCATGGTCCCTGAACAAGGATGACATGCAAATTTGTAAAGCATTTGATTAAAAAAATTAGAGGAAGTTAAGGAGGTGATAAGTTAGGTTCGGAGGAAGAATACACGCTTGGGTTTATTTTGAGATATTCCTGATCGAACAACAGAACGGAATTTCTTTATTTCCAATTACTGTATTTTTTGGATTCTAAGAAACTTAGATTTACCCAGTGATATCCAAAGAATTTTAAAACTTACCACACATTATCCCCAAGGCTGTGCTAAATACCGCCATATATCCAAAGTAAAATGATGTTTGAAATAAGCCATACATCCTGAAATAAAACAAAACTACATATAGTATATCCACTTTTATTTTCCATATTAAGGCCTTCAATTTTAGTATTTAAAGGACAAATTTAGTAAAATAAGAAAATGTCTCCACTTACTTTGTTTTGAAAAAATAGTAGTAAAAGGAATACATGTAAACATAGATTGCAGTTGATGCAGCAGAGAGAAAACTTGTCCATTGCCTGAGGGAAAGAAATGATAATTCCTTTGAATGCATGGCACTAAAACAAAGATTTTAAAGCAAAAAAATTTATAAAAAACATCTTTTTAAATTCTGCATATTAAAAAAAATGTCACATGTATGGCACCTTAAATGTACCAACAAAGACAGAGCCTAAGAATTGGAAGGAAAGATCCTGAATTCTGACCTTAAATATACTATTTCCTTTTTCGGATCTAAGCCTCATGTTTAAAATAGAGTAATGCTTTGTAAAAATATTTCCATATTAAGCAATTTATAAAAATTTTTCTAATAAAGTACCCCTCATTGATATAAAAAAAAATTGACTTATATTATTTCCTCTAAAATCTTCATCATTTTACCACTGGGGAAAAAAAAAATCCCTCCACTATCTTGAGCAAAATTTCTTTTATACAGATCTTTTACTCCTCAACAGACTTCAAAGCACATCGGATTTTAAAATAGGATGCCAAAGTTCCTTCCCCCAAATGGGTTCTTACCACCTATAATCCTCTGCGTTTAGTAGGAAATATGTGCACACAATGGTCACGCAGACAGTCACGATGCACAGGATCACAAGCACCAGCATCATGAAGCCGTAGACGTAATAGATCTTATACGCCCAAAATGATGTGAAGATAAAATACCTACACAAAAGGCAAAGAAAGCAGAGATTTCCAGTCATCACCCGGGAAGTCACTCTGCTCTTCTTATACCTTACTTCTCACTTTTGCCTCACGTGAACCTCAATTTTTTCTCTTAGGTTAACTTCCAACAGTTTTAGAGGATCTATTAAATCCTCTAAAATTCTCTCAAAAATATTTTCTTGTATAATTTTTCAAGAACAGATTCTTCAAGAGAAGGCAGACACCTTCAATCAAATGGAATAAATCAGAAACATAAAGGAGTAAAATATGGAAAAGAAACGAAAATAGCTGAAAATCCATAATTATAAAATAAGGTTAATTCCCTTATTCTTTCACTTTATAGATACACTATTCAAGTGATGTATTTTTGTATTTTATAAAACACCCTATTAAATAAAAAATAAGTTTGATAGAGTAATAATGCATACAATTAGGAAAAGAAGATAATTAGAAAAAGAAAGCCTAAAAATGATTCATGCTATCTTCAGAGTACAGTAAAGGGTATTAAAATTTTTCATTAAGAAAAAGATCCTTTACACTAAATCTGTTATCAAGTCATCATTAAATTAGAACAGAGCCTTTCAGCCTCTTCTTTTTCTTGTTCTCTTCTGTTTGTTATTTAATCATCATTCATTCTTTCAACAATATTTACAGAGCCCCCATCACCTATCAGGACAGCAGTGAGAACAAAACTGTGAAGACAACAAAGTGTCTACTCTTAAGATTACTGGCTGGTGGGGAAACACCAGTAAAGGATTGTGGTATGCTGTGATGTGCTACATCAATGCACATTACGAGGGGCATTTTGGCTGGATGCGGCTTTAGGGGAGACAGTAGTGAAAAAAATCATAAAAGGCATATATGGGGTGAGGGGAGCTAGAAGCAAAGGCAAAAGTCAGCAAATAAAAGAAGGCACTGCATTCTGAAAAACTCGAAGTAATTCGATATGGCTAGTACTTTGTAGGAAGGGGCAAGAACTAAGATATCAAGTTGGAGAGGTGAACAGGCCAGTTCTTATTATTACTAATAACCACATTTGAAGCTGGGGTCTCGTTTCAATGAAAATGACTCATTTCAATGAAATGAAAATGAGAGGTCTTCAGCAAAGAAGTGACATGATTAGAGTGATATTTTAAAAAGATCACTTTGATTACCAGGAGGAGAATGTATTTGAGGATAGTCAAAATAGAAGAGAAGTTAAAGAAACAGCAGAGAAGCTATCTATGGAACACAGTGCCTGAGAAAACAGGAAGAGAAATAATAGAGATAAGAGTAAAAGGGAAAAAGCAGTCGCAAGTGAGTCCAGGTGAGGACACAAAGCAGAGTCAGACTGAAACTCCAGAAGTTGTTCCTGAACTGGCTTTATTAAACTGCGAGTTACAGTGACACATACTCCAAACCCTGTCTAAGTAGTACTAATGCCCATAGCACACTTGCAACTGGCAGGTGACAACAAGGAGTTGGCCTGTATCTATGTCAGTCGTACCTGATAGTATAAATAAACTAAACTGACTAAATTAAATATTATATAAACCAATAAATATGGGAACAAAAAAAGATATGTGATTTCTATGAAAATTATTTTCAACGCTTTGGAAAGATTCAATAAGGGTGAGTCACTTTAAAAAGTTGTAAGATTAGATATGGGTGAGATGGTCATAAAAGACTGGGTACAAATATACACATGTAGGATTCTGTACTGAAAATGTTTCAGACTTTGTTCTTTTAAACTGACTTTATATGGCTGGAAAACAAAGAAGCTGTATTACGAATGTCAAAGGAAAAACAATGGAAACTCCAATCAGTAGACAGAAATCAAAGACAAGACTTTAGCTCTATATTTAAAAAAAAAAAAAAGTCAGGCCAGGCACAATGGCTCATGCCTGTAAGCCCAGAACTTTGGGAGGCCAAGGCAGGAGGAATGGTTCAGACCAAAGTTCAACATTAGCTTGGGCAACATAACAAGACCTATCTTATAAAAAATTAAAAAAAAAAAAAAAAAAAAAAAAAAATTAGCCAAGAAGGCTGGCAACGTGCCTGCAGTCCTAGCTACTCACTTAACCCCAGGAGTTTGAGGTTACAGTGAGCTGTGACTGCACCACTGTACTTTAGTCTGGTGAAAAAGAGAGACTCTGTCTCTAAAAATTAAAAATAAAAATAAATCAGTGAAGAGTACACTTTCAGTTGTTTTAAAATAAAATGTTACGCATGTATCTTTTAAAGTAATTCCTTCACATAAGCCAACTTTTTCAGTTGACCAACTATCAAATCCAATCATGTCTGTTAAGGAGGCTCCTACTAACTGTACAGAGGAGATTCAGCAGTGGAGCATCTGGAAACATACAAGTGTATTTCGAGTTGTCATAAGGATTGGCATTTGGGGGCAGGAGCCCAGGGTGCATGACTACAGTATTTCAGAAAGTCCTAGACAAAGAATTATCTTGCCTTAAGTAAACAGAGCATTCTCATCAAGGGACACTGGGACACGGGCTGAGAAAAAGAAAGGCTTATATTCTGCAGTGGTGACAAAGGATGCAGATACAAAGCATCCTGAGTGGGCACAAGGTGGCATACCTCCCACCCCCACATACACGCACACTTCCCAGCACTCCTGCAGGCCTCTGCAGAAGGAACCTAGGAATGACTATGCGTGGAAAGATGGCAGGGCCTAGACTGACTAGGAGGTAATGGTTCACCTAGTTCCTCGGGTCCTCATAAATATTTAAAAAAAAACCCCACAAAACCTAATAATTCCTAACATAATGCATATGCTCCAAGGCTGGTCTACCATTCTCTAGCATTTATGCTTTAATTTCTAAGATCTCCTGTTAGGTGAAAGGTCTAGAATATAATACAAAAAAGTACAAACTTCACTTGAATATTTGACAACAGAACAGAAAACTACCTTTATATGGTTTATATAGACCCCTTTCTGGAAGCCAAGTCTAACAGACTATCTCTATTAGATGCTTTTCAATCTGATGATTCTATATCTATCCTAACTCCGCAAGCTGTTATTACAATTGAATCCCTCAAAACATAAATATCGTATATACTAGAGTATAAGCCGACCCGGTATAAGCTGACCCCCTTAATTTTACCCTAAAAACTGGGAAAACTTAGTGACTCGAGTATAAGCCAAGGTGGAAAATGCAGCAGCCACTGGTAAATTTCAAAAATAAAAATATATACCCAAAACAATTACAATAATTGAGGGATCAGTAGGTTAAATGCTTTTCAATATTTATTGCTAAAGAAAAACTGTAAACTAGCAACAACATTAAAACTTTAAATAAAGTGCAGAAAACTGTAGCTTAACAGGTAATCAAGCTAAATCACAAAGGTTAAAATCCTTCAAAATTGGATTCCTCCCCCTCATCATCTGTATGTCCAAACAGAGCTTCAGCTGTATCTGATGTGAGGGTATCAGCATAGACATTGTCATCATCACTGAGTTCGGAGATATCATCGTCACTGCTGTCGGTCTCATACAAAGCACACTGAATCAAATAACCTGTCTGACCCAATTATAAGCTGAGTTCAGGTTTTTCCGCACAAACTTTGTGCCGGAAAAAACTCAGCTTATACTCGAGTATATACGGTAACTAGAATTTACCAGGAACTCAAACAATTCGGCAAGAAAAAAAGCAAATAACACCGTTAAAAAGTGGGCTAAGGACATGAATAGACTTTTTCAAAAGAGGAAAAATGGCTGAAAAATGTATTAAAAAAGATCAAATCCCTAATGATCACGAAATGCAAATTAAAACCATAATGAAATATCATCTTACACCATCAGTAAGATGTAAATATCATCTTACACCAATCATTTTTAGTAATGGCTATTACTAAAAAGACAAAAAATAATAAATGTTACTGAGGATGCAGAGAAAGGGGAACTCTTATGCATTCTTGGTGTGAATGTAAGTTACCTCTATGGAAAATAATACGGACATTTCTCAAAGAATTACAAAGAGAGGGGTGGAACCTGTGGCTCAAGGAGTAAGGCACCAGCCCTATGTACCGGAGGTGGTGGGTTCAAACCGCCCCGGCCCAAAACTGCAAAAAAAAAAAAGAATTACAAATAGAGCTACCATATGATCTAGCCACCACATTTCTGGATATCTACCCAAAGCAAAAGAAGTCAATATATGAATATGAAAAAGATACTCATATGTTTATCACAGCACAATTCACAATAGCAAAGATATGGAATCAACCTAAGTGTCCATCCATGGAGAACTAAATAAAGAAGTATGGCATGTATAAATAATGGAATATTAGGCTCTGAAAAAGAATGATACCATGTCTTTTACAGCAACATGGATGGAACTGGGGCCCATTATCTTAAGTGAAACAAGCCATAAACAGAAAAACAAACACCCTATGTCCTCACTTATGAGTAGGAACTAAATAATGTATACACATGGAAGCAGAGAGTGGAACTATGAGCAGTAGAGGCTTGGAGGGATGGAGGAAAGGGGATGGGGTGGAGAAGTCTTGAAGAAGGATGGAAATATTGAGTTACTTCAGAGTTTTTAAGAAAAAAATTAGTCAAGTAAGCTTAAAATTAAAAATAACCACTAAAACAAAATTTTATTTTTTTTATTTTTTTAAATTTATTTATTTTTATTGTTAAATCATAGTTGTGTTCATTAGTGCAATCAAGGGGTAAAATGTGCTGCTTTCATATACAATCTGAAGTATATTTTAATTTTATTTCAAAACAACTGAGGAGGAATAACAGAGAAATAATTTTTTAAATTAATAAACATTTGGGAGCCCAACATAGGAAGATTGCTTGTGGCTAGGAGTTCAAAATCAGCCAAACTGCTATGTCTATAAAAAAAGTTTTTAAATTAGCCAAGTGGTGGGACACACCTGTAGACCCAGTTACTTGGGAGACTGAGGCCGGAGGATCATTCAAGCTCAGAAACTTGAGGTAGCAATGAGGTATAATCATACAACTATATTCCAGCATGAGTGATAGAGTGAAACTCTCAAACAAAAAAGAAATTTATGAGCAAAAACTTACAAAATAAGATGGGATAATGCATCTAATAAAATCAAGAATATGATATATGTACATATATTAAACTCAGTTATTAAAGACAATAATTATCAAGTCAGATGAAAGAACAAAATTTAGTTGTGTGCTACTCATTTTATGCAAAACCACAAAAGTTAGAAGTAAAAAGATTTTTTTAGTAATTCACTAGGATCAAAAAAAAAAAAAAAACCCTATCTTTCACCATTAACAAAAATTAATATAAGATGAATAAAGGACTTAAATGTAAAACATGTACCCAAAAGAAATTTAGGAGAAAAAGTAGAAAAATGCTGCTAGATGTCAAATGGGAAGCAATTTGGGTTTTTTATTTTATTTTGTTTTGTTTTTATTTTATTATTAAATCATAGCTGTGTACATTAATGAGATCGTGGGGCACCATAAACTGGTTTTACAGACCATTTGACCATATTTTCATCACACTGGTTAACATAGCCTTCCTGGCATTTTCTTAGTTATTGTGTTAAGACATTTATATTCTACATTTATTAAGTTTCACGTGTACCCTTGTAAGATGCACCACAGGTGTAATCCCACCAATAACCATCCCTCCCCCCACCTTTCCCCTCCCTACCCGTCCTCACCCACTTCCCCAAAATCATAGGATATAACATGGTTATAGCTTTCATATGAAAGTCATAAATTAGTTTCATAGTAGGGCTGAGTACATTGGATACTTTTTCTTCCATTCTTAAGATAGTTTACTAAGACAAATGTGTTCCAGCTCCATCCATGTAAACATGAAAGAGGTAAAGTCTCCATCTTTCTTTAAGGCTGCATAATATTCCATGGTGTACATATACCACTATTTATTAATCCATTCTTGGATCCATGGGTACTTGGGCCTTTTCCAGAACTTAGCAATTATGAATTGGGCTCCAGTAAACATTCTGGTACAAATATCTTTGTTATAATGTGATTTTTGGTCTTCTGGGTATATACCTAGTAGAGGAATTATAGGATTGAATGGCAGGTCTATTTTTAGTTCTCTGGTGTTCTCCAAACATCTTTCCAAAAGGAATATATTAATTTGCATTCCCAACAGCAGTGTAGAAGTGTTCCCTTTTCTCCACATCCACACCAACATCTGTGGTTTTCAGATTTTGAGATATGAGCTAATCTTTCTGGAGTTGATATTTCAAAGTAGTTTTGATTTGCATTTCTCTGATGATTAAGGATGATGAGCATTTTTTCATATGTCTGTAGGCCATGCACTGTCTTCTTCAGAGAACTTTCTCTTCAAGTCCCTTGCCCAGCCTGCAATGGGATCACTTGTTCTTTTCTTGCGTATATATTTGAGTTCTCTGTGGATTCTGATTATTAAACCTTTGTCCGACACATAACCTGCAAATATCTTCTCCCATTCTGAGGGTTGTCTGCTTGCTTTACTTACTGTGTTCTTGGCTGGGCAGAAGCTTTTTAGTTTGATCAGGTCCCAATAATGTATTTTTGAAGCTGCTTCAATTGCCTGGATGGTCCTCCTCATAAAATATTCGCCCAAACTGATTTCTTCAAGAGTTTTCCCTGCACTCTCCTCTAGTATTTTTATAGTTTCATGTCTTAAATTTAAATCTTTAATCCAGTAACAGTCTATCTTAGTTAATGGTGAAAGGTGTTGGTCCAGTTTCAGTCTTCTATAGATCTGACATCACTAGACAGTCTTCTATAGATCGCTAGACACCCAGCACCTTTTGTTAAATAGGGAATCTTTTCCCAACTGAATATTTTTAATTGGCTTGTCACAAATAATAGTAAGTAGCCGGGTTCATCTCTTGGTTCTCTATTCTGTTCCATACATGAACCTCTCTGTTTTTGTGCCGGTACCATGCTGTTTTGATCACTATCGATTTATAGTATAGTCTGAGGTCTGGTAGCATGATTACTTCTGCTTTGTTTTTATTTCTGAGTAATGTCTTGGCTATACAAGGTTTTTTCTGATTCCATATAAAATGATGCCCCAGCCTGCGGGGCTAGTTCAGCAGGGACCTAGGATATGGATGGAGAGAGTGGAAGAAAGGAACAAGAGGCACGAAGAACGGGGAGCAAGACAGGATTCTGATCAAACTCCCAAAAACTTTATTTTTTAACAGCTATTTAAACACGAGCAGAGGGGGGAAGTGTGCTCGGGGGTAGGATAGGGAGGGGAAGTCCAGGAACAGGTGTGGTAATCCAATGGTCAGGATGTTCGTTTGGCCTAGGGCAGTAACCTTCCAAGCACTTGACTTAAGCGATAAGTTTCCAAGGTGAGCTTGCTCTTAAGTATTGGCTCCCGGCATCTCCTCCCTTTTTATTTATTTATTTATTTATTTATTTATTTATATCTTTTTTTTAGTGAGGTGGCTTAGGTGGGAACGAGGAATGAACGTCTCATCTATTGATGAGTGGGCATTGACCTATGGGGGGAAGTATTGACTTGATTCCTCCCGCGGGATTCAGAAGTTCCCACATTTCAGGTGGCTCTTGGTGTCTTTTGGGGAGGAGAGGCAGAGCCTTTTCATGGAGCAGTCCTTCAGTGGACTAGTCAAATATTGACACCAACCTCTATGCAAATCAGGTTTGCTTCCACGGGGACTCAGAGTGGGACGATAGTGTCCTCCCTTTGCAGTACTTTGCCTCACACCCCATATAGGTACCCACATTGTGTTTGCATTGGGACGAACCAATGTGCACAGATCTGAATTCTATGCAGTTCCTAAAGGAGGTAATCGTTCTCTGGTTTTGCCAGGCCTCTATCAGCCAAATCGAGTCTGTGATAATATATTTGTAAGGGTTTAGATAGCCAGGAGTCAATTTGTTTCTTTATAAAATCCATTAACTGAAGATCTAAAGCAAGTCGGTTTTGCTAGGCCAGCAGCTATAGCAGAAGTTGCAAGGGAAATACCAGTATGTAAGGAGGCAAAAATGAAACCACTGAAGGTATCTATAGTGACATGGAGATATTTAAGATTGCCGAATTCTGGGATGTGTGTGACATCCATTTGCCAGACTTCATTTGGTATTAAGCCTCTGGGGTTGACGCCCAG
>CAUYPK010031385.1:0-29470 GCA_963574355.1 Loris lydekkerianus
AACCCGAATTCCTCGTGTCTTGAGGGACTCTTTAAGCCCCTGTAAGAATAAATCATGTTTATTCAATGCTTGTCCCATGATTGCGTTGCTTCACTTACCCAAATCCACTCACAGACGGGTAACTCTGTGGTGATCACAATGCGGATCATTAAAGTGGCGATCACGGTGCGGATCTGTCTCGCTCTTCCCTTCAAGCAGCGATCCAAGGTGCCGGCCGGCCTTTCCGAAGCAACGCTCTCTCGGACTCCAAATCCAAATGGCCCCACGTCTGGGCGCCAGTTGCCCTGGCCCGCGGGACTAGTTCAGCAGGGACCTAGGATATGGAGGGAGAGAGTGGAACAAACAAGAGACACGAAGAATGAGGAGCAAGACAGGATTCTGATCAAACTCCCCAAAGCTTTATTTTTCAACAGCCATATAAATACAGGCAGAAGGGGAATATGCCCACGGGTGAGTTTAGGGTGGGGGGTTTCTGGTAACAGGTGTGGTGTTTACAGTTTCTGGAACCAAATTCCTGGAACCAAGAGTCACAATGCCCTACCTGCCCATAAATTCCTCCTGGTTGTAAGTTTCTATTATAAGCTTTTTGTTTTGTTAAGTTATCGGCTCCCGGCAAGGATGTGTTAGATGCCAGCTGTATACCAGGAATATTCTGAGTGTTGCGGAAATTATGCTGAATAAACGTGCTTGTGGTCCTGACCTTCATGGAGTTTACATTCATTCCAACTAAGCAGATGGGCAGTAATCAATTGATCATCACAATTACATAACTAAAATTTTGATAAGTAAGATAAGGGAAAAATGCAGTTAATAAGTTAAAGCCTAACCTCCATTGGTTGCAATTTTATCACTTGGGATTCTGTCTATGTAAACCGATTTCATCCTATAAAAAACAAAAATCAAATTGTTTTACAAACACTTATTAATAACATAGAACTATAATGTCCATATTTCATTTTCTGCCCCTCAGTCTTTCCTCCTCCTCAGATCACAAAGCCCAATCCATTTATCAGAGATCAGCCCTAAGGTCAGTCCTCACAGCTTTTCCCACGGTTGGGATATGCAGGAGACTCTACACTCCTCTTCCCAACTTCCATGAGTTTGAGTCCATTTCTGTCATTTGTTAACAATGAGTCCACATTAATACAGGTAGGGCGCTGGCCCCATATACTGAGGGTGGTGGGTTCAAACCCAGCCCCGGCCAAACTGCAACAAAAAATAGCCTGGCTTTGTGGCCTGTAGTCCCAGCTACTCAGGAGGCTGAGGCAAGAGAATCGCCTAAACCCAGGAGTTGGTGGTTGCTGTGAGCTGTGTGATGCTATGACACTCTACCAAGGGCTATAAAGTGAGACTCTATCTCTACAAAAAAAAAAAGAAGAAGAAAAAGAAAGCACTTAATATTGTAAATATTTCTTATAGCAAATTATTACATGTGGCTGGACTTCCTGTGGATATTTTAGATTAGTTTTTTTTGTTTGTTTTTTTTTTTTTAGAGACAGAGTCTCACTTTGTCTCCCTCAGTAGAGTGCTATGGCATCACAGCTCATGGCAACCTCCAGCTCTTGGACTTAGGCAATTCTCTTGCCTCAGCGTCCTGAGTAGCTGGGACTACAGGCGCCCGCCACAACGCCTGGCTATTTTTTGTTGCAATTTGGCCTGGGCCGGGTTGGAACCCGCCATCCTTGGTATATGGAGCTGGATCCCTAACTCACTGAGACACAGGCGCCGCCCCTCCTGTGCATATTTTAAAATGAATCTTGAAGTAATTCTTCATAACAACAAGTACCCTGATTCTTGATTTCAAGTTGGGGATGGGGTCATCAGCCTTGATATTCTTCGTTGTTGATTCATGTTCATTGAAATTTCTGACTGGTGAATGCATGGGCCAGGTACCCTAAGTCAAGATCCACCATGCTGTGTCCATATAAAAAGGCTGGGAATCTTGGTGGGATCAGAATCTTGCCTATCTCCATAGATAATTGTATTACCTTTGGGGGGTTGGTCTATGAGACAGGGACAGCGTATTCTCTGCCATAAGAGGAAGGAAGCTTGCTTCTCCTCTTCATGAGACACAGGGAGGATGCTGATAGATGGCAGCCCTAAAGATGCAAATTTAAGAAGAAAACTGGGATGAACTTGTTGAGATTTTGCCTATTTTCCAAGCAGAAGCAGAGGGTGTAATGCATTGAGGTTAGTGCATGAGGAGGGGCCATGGTAGGGTCCCTGACAGCAGTTGGGGCAGAAAGGTCGGATGCCAGCAGGTGGCAGCAGTGGCAGCAGACGCCTTATCCTTCACGAACTGCAGCAGAAGTGTCCCGGGACCACCAGGGATGGGGCTGGCAGTGAATGCAGTGCCTCAGAGGTGACAGGAAGCAGAGTCTGGGAATTCCAGTTGAGACACTGGAGTCACCACACTTGCATTAGCCTCCTACCCCTTCACCAGTTGCTCTGTTTAGAGATAGCATCCCTGGGGAAATGGGTAAAAAATTACGTTTTCACTTCCCAAACTTCTCCTTTACATCCAAGTGAGACTCCTTGCTGCCAATTACAAGCTGAAAGACAATCACACTTTCTGAACCCCAGTTTTCTCATATGTAAAGCAGAGACAGTTGGAGGACAAAATGGCAATCTGAGAAAATGGAAAGCCTCATACCAGGGAGCACTCAGCAGATGCTAGTCAGACACACGCCCAGCAGCCAAGCTGGTGGGGAGGTTCCTGTCCAGGAACTTAGCGTGTCAACTTGTAGGATGATGAGGAATTCAAGGAGTGGGAGGAGCTCGTAAGGATTGCTCGCTCCAGTATGAGAACCCTGAGATCTGTAGTTATAGTGGGCTGTGATTGGGGGCACAGGACAAAAGGCAGGAAGAGTAGCCCAAACATGCTGAGATCTTCAGGAACCGATTTGGAAACTGCCCGTACACACTACACGAGGACTTCAATGTGCCAGCCCCACACGCTGAGTGGAAGGTAAAATGTTGCTGGGAAACAACAGCTCTTTCCCCAAGGACTTCCTGTCCCCAGAATCGTCTGTAGCCTTCACATTCCTGTGGTTCACATTCTATCTGGAAGCAACATAATTCTCAAATGTGCATCCAATTTTCTTTTTCCCCATGTCTTTGCCAAGCCAGTATGACCAATTTTTCCCTCTTTCTTAATCTGATCAATTAAATTGAAGTTTAATGTCTGTTCTGATTTTTGGTAGAACTGAAGAGTCCATTTAACATTTAGGTTGTCTTAATAATAGAAGCCCAGAGAAGCTACAAAGCTGTATTTTGAGCCTATGCAAAGCCCCAAAAACACTACGTTGGGGATGACCTCGCTCAGCCCTGGAAGAGCTCCCTTGGTAGGGGAGCCGCCACCTGCAGGAAAGGCTGCTACGGAAGACTGACCTTAAGGACTTCAGGGTGTGTCTGCCATCATTTTATGATAGGAGGAACCCCTCCATCGTGTTCACTGGCCTTCAGCAGGAATAAATGCTTATTATATTTTTAGGAATATAATATTTATTTATATATCTCTAAGTTGTGGCAGAGTGCTGATAACACAAAATTTATCATCTTAAACACTCTCAAATGACAGTTAAGGGGCCTTCAGTACAATTCACATTGTTGTGCAACCATCACCACCTCCATCCACAGAGCCTTTTCATCTTGCAAAAGAGAAACTCCGTACCCAGTGAATGATGACTGTCCATCTCCCCGGCCCCCAGCCACCCCCAACCACCACTCTACTTTGTCTCCATGGGTTTGACTCCCCTAGATAGCCTGTTTACATGGAGTCATTCTGTATTTTTTCCTTTTGTGATTGACTTATTTCAGTCAGCATAATGTCCTTGAGGTAGAAATTTTTTTTTTTTCTAAAGAGCTAATACTGCCAAGTGTCTCATACCAATGATTTCCTCCCTCTAGCTGAGTATCTCGGTGGATTTACACATCTCTGAGGAAATCACTTCTAAAAGGTAATTTGGTGTCACTTTGTACATAGTGAAAGAAAATCAGCATCATTCCTTCATGGAACCTGTAGACCCAGCGTGGCCTCTCTGAGCTCTGAAAGGCGCCAGCCTTGCTCCTAACGACTGTCCTGGAGAGTCCTGCTTCCCCCAGCCCACATGGGCTCTGCGCCTGATTACGGGTGTGTATCACCATCTGGTGTGTGGGTTTAGCAGCAAGAATGGGAGAATCAGGCTATCCGTGTCACATGTTGCTATTATTTTATTCAACATGTGTTATATGGACAGCGCTGCACTGAGTGCAGCCTCAAACCTGGAATTATTCCATCTACTCCCTGCCAAGGTTCCAGGGATGCTTCTGCCGAACTTGCTTTGGGTGCTTCCTCCCAATCTACTGAAAATCAGCTTCATTTCCTAAAACCCTTCACATACAGGGTCTTGATTGTTTAAAGACGTAAACGCTGTGCTTTAGAATTTTTTTAATTTTATTTTAAGTAAATGCCGTTTCACTGAGAGTCTGTAGGCAAACTTCTCCATACTTCATTAAGTTTCTATCTTGGAGGCAAATCTCTCCGCATTCCATGCTGGGAGAGTGGGATGCAGCAGCTCTCTCCACTCACTATTTCCCTGGCTGTTTCTATTCAACAACACAGTCATTTTTAGCTGAAGGTCTACTTGTGGTTTTCATCACAATCTGTATGTTAGACCTGAGTAAACAGAAATAAGGGTGTTTTTTCACAGGCAGGATGTTTCCGAGGTACATCCTATTGCCACATGCCTTCCAATATTGTAATCTTTTAACAGAAACATTGTAAGTGGTTACATTCTCTGCCAATGTTCATAGTAGACATAAGACCTGAGTTTGTCATTTGCCTTTTAAAAGCCTCTCTAACTCCTCCCTGGGCTCCAGGAACTACTGGGGTAGTTCATGGGCCTCCTCCCTCTGGGAGGCTCACGCCATTTCTACAGTAAAGACCCTCAGCCTGCATTAAGGAGTCTCAGGCAAGCACACAAGCCCCACGCACTTACTGCTGCCCTGCCGGGTGCAAAAGCAAATGGAATTCCCTTTCTCTTCCCTTTAAGTAATATTCCTCCCCTCTGATAGGTTTGCCTTTATAATCTATTACCAAAAACTGGCTAATAGAACTGATCTGCAGAGAATTCAGACTCCGCACAGCTTCCTGAGTGCCCACTCCGCACCTCACAAAGACCTGTCTCTACCGTTTTATCTTCATAGAGAACCTGGGTATGGATGCTAATCTTTCCCATTTGACACCTGAGAAAACTGAAGCCCAGATAAATACTAAGGGATAGAGTTTAGATTCAAACCCAGGTCTTTTGCCTCCAAGTCCAGCATGTGACTTAAAAGCAGACATGTCTCCATCTCTACAAAATAGAGAAAAATTAGCCAGGTGTGGTGTCATGTATCTGTAGTCTCAGCTACTCAGGAGGCTTAGGCAGGAGGATTGCTTGAGCCCAGGAGTTTGAGGTTGCTGTGAGCTATGATGACATCGCAGTACTCTAGCCGGGGTAACTTCTCAGCTAATTAAAGTTTGGCTCATCAAAGCTGGAAATACAGCTTTCTCCATACTCTGGTCTGTCCCCTTAGCACTGCAGCAAGCATAAGCAACAGAAAACATTACCCCTGGGACAGACCGGGGGCTGGCTATTAGCACGAGTGCGCATCTCAATTCAAGCGCAAAATCAGGTTGTCTGACTTAAAGGAGGCCCCCTCTCTGACACTCCTGCTACTGCTTTATCTGTAGAACTTTTTCAAGAAAAAGTATATATTCCTCTCCCAGAAATGGCTTCAGTGTGCTAGCACTAACCCCACCAGCTGGCACAGGGACAGAGGGATCGCCAGAGACTGCCACCAAAGGGCAGGTCTCAGGGTAGACTGTGAAGAGTCCACTATTGCGAGAATCTTACACCATAGGACCGCATATTTTTAGGAAATTCTTCTCTCATGTTTTCTGCTGTTCATTAAGCAAGGTTTCATAATATGGGCTGGAAATACAGGTGCGAAGAAGGTTTGGGATGTTAGACTATGTGCAAATTAAGACTGTAACGTGTGATAATTACTCTAAAGTTGATATCTTTTTCAAAAATAATAACACACAGTAAAGTAAGAAAATTCTAGTTGAATTCACTACAGTCTGAGTAAAACACAATGTTACCAGTTTATCTAAGGCTATAAAAGGGTATATATCAAAGCATGGCATATAGGTGACCGATTAACGTAAATATGAATTAAACGAACGGTGGTTTTAGGATCTTGCCAAAACCAAGGGTGACGGGCCTTTTCTGGATTAGGCATGGCTTTGAATCTTTATAATAGTGATGGGGAATTTCAGGTGAAAGAATTAGAGGATGATTGAAAGGCTCTCCTGCTCCTTTGTTCCCTGCTAAACTGGTATTAACCATCTTTGTATGACATCTGCACTTGATTCCAAGCTCTGGTAGTGTGGTTTCTTTCCCTCTCCCCGTCGGACCCTCCTCCAATGTCTGGGGACTCTGTGGACCCTCCATTTTGTATTTTTATAGGGAAAAAAATACAGAGGGTTTGTCTTAAAGGTTTGGCCACTCTCATGAGGTGCCGCTGGAAACTGATTCAGACCAGAAAGGCACTGGGAACACTTATTGCCTCCTCCCCCTCCCCCTCCCCCCTCTCCTCCTCCTCCTCCTCGTCCTCCTCCTCTTCTTCCTCTATTTATTGTATAAACACTTTAACTTAGAAAGTAATTTGTTACTCTGCTGTTTAAAAAATATAATATGGATTGAATCTCCTTATTCATCTTAGAGATCAATTTCTATGTCCGTCTTCTGTACGGCCATTTATTCTCTAAAAGTGGTGTGATGTTATGATGATTATCTACAGCAGTTGGAGACATCCTTTAAGTTTTACATCTCTTTCATCTTCATATAACCCTTTTGTGTGTGCAATGACAAATAATTGTATACAGTAATGTGAACTGCTATGCTAGGCTCTGATCCAAAGAAAGTGTATAAATTGGGTTTTGGCATCTAAGAGCACTTTAGCTTTTGTTTCACATTAGTGAAACTATGTTTCTTTAAATTAGCTCACTAGAAATATATCTTATTAGAATAATGAAACATTTAAATAGATAAGGTATACAGAACAAGAAAATATTCTGAAATCAATTGTTTCATGATTTCTATTAGTATATAACTTTAGTGTTTTGTTTCAAAACATGGCAGTATTTTCTCAATGTATTTCTATTTTAAAATGACCTTTACTGTTAAAATATCGTGTTGGATCTACATGGTGCCAAGCAACCAGAAGACAAATACAAAATTCTATCATGTAAATATTGCAGACATACCCTCAATTCAAGGAGCCTTGGCTACAAAAAAAAATTGTTGATAAGCTCTGTCCTCACCAATAATTGTTTGTTCCTTTTAGAGAGGTACACAGTCTGTCAAAGCAACTAAATTATTTCCAGGCTGTAAATAAATTGAATGGAACAAATGCTTTTTTAGGTCACAATTTGGAAAAGGTGACATTTTCATTATGGAAAGAAGGAAGGTCTTTTAAAAATCTTTTTCTTTTCTTTTCTTTTTTTCTTCTTCTTCTTTTTTTTTTTTTTTAGAGATAGAGTCTCAGTTGGTCGCCCGCGGTAGAGTGCTGTGGCTTCACAGCTCACAGCAACCTCCAACTCCGGGCTTAGGCAATTCTCTTGCCTCAGTCTTCTGAGTAGCTGGGACTACAAGTGCCCACCACAACACCTGGCTATTTTTTGTTGCAGTTCGGCCAGGGCTGGATTTGAACCCACCACCCTCGGTATATGGGGCTGGCGCCCTACCCACTGAGCCACAGGTGCTGCCCTTAAAATCTTTTTCTTAAACAGAAAAAAATGTTGGCTCAGATTTAAGTTTTTTTTTTTTTCCTGTTCTGAAATTGTATAATTTATTTTATTTCGAGATTTAATTTTCAAAAATGCGCAATTAGATAAAAAGTCATATCTTTGTCACATAAATTCCATCCTAAATATGATAGCTAGTATATAACTTCATAATAGTTCACTCCGGGTATAGTATTAGATTTTAATAGCTAGTTAAATCATTTGAGCAAAATTGTTTGCCAGCCTAAATGCTAATTATTCATTTATTGAAAATGTCAGAGTTGGAAGATCGGTTCTATGTCAACCATGACATGTGGAATCATGTTTGTAAAATCTTATTCTTACCCAACAGCAGTTTTATCAGTGGAATAGAACTGAGAGTCTAGAAATAAATCCACATGTCTATAACCAACTGATTTTCAACAATAGTGCAAAAACATTCAATGAAGAAAAAATCGTTTTTTCAACAAATGATGATGGGACAACCGGATAACCGCATGCAAAAGAAATGAAGTTGGATCCCAATCTCACACCGTATACAAAAATCAACCTCAAACAATCAAAGATCTACTTTTAAGAGCTAAAACTATAAAACTCATAGAAAAAAATATATAAGAGTAACCTCATATTTGTAACCTTAGATTTGGCAATGGATTTTTAGGTATCACAACAAAATCATAAACAACAAAAAAGTAGATAAAATAAACTTCATTAAAACTAAAAACTTTTGTGTTTCAAAGAACCCTGTCAAAGAAGTAAAAAGACAACACAGAAAATGGGAGAAAATATTTGCAAATCATCTATTGTGTAAGAGACTTGAGTCTAAATGTAAAGTACTAAATAGTCTGATTAAAAAATAGAAAAAGAATATGAATGGACATTTCCCTGAGGAAGACATGCAAATGGCCAATAAGCACATGAGAAAATAACCAACACTGTCAGCCCTCTCAGATACACAAATCAAAACCACAGTGAGATGTCACTTCACACCCACTAAGATAGCTACAATCAAAAGTTCAGAAAATAAATATGGCAAGGCTATGGAGAAATTGGAATTCTCATACACTGGGAATTTAAAATGGTGCAGCTACTTTGGAAGACAATCTGACAGTTTCTCAATCAGTTAAACAAGAACTAACTACACGATTCAGCAAATTCTAATTCTAGTTATATACTGAAGAGAAATGAAACCATATGTCCACACAAAATCTTGTATCTGAATGGTTATAGCATCATTATTTGTAACAGCCAAAAGTTATAAACAACCCAAATGTCCATCAAATGATGAATGGATTAAGAAAATATAGTATGTCCATACAGTGGAACATTTTGTGGTCATGCAAAAAAGAATGAGGTAGGATGCATGCTACATGGGTGAAGTTTGAAAACATTAGAAGCCACTTACAAGAGACCACATATTACATGAATCCATTTGAAGAAAGTAGATTAGCGGCTGCCTGGTGTAGGGAAAATGGGAGTGTGGAAGGGGGACTTAGCTAAAAGGTGTGGGGCTTCTTTCAGAGGTGATGAAAATGTTCTAAAATTGTGGTGATGGTTTCACATCTGTGAATATGCTGAAAACCATTGAATTGTACATTTTAAATGCATAAGTTTTATATTATAGTGAATTATTTCTCAACAAAGCTACTAAAAATAGGTGACAAAATCTTATTCTTTAAACACTAAGGAGGAACCTGTTGTGGTTTCTATGCCATAGTGGATGGTTTATAGATTAGACTTTGGTAAAAGGCAAGGGCTTCTCCCCTGAGTTTGAATGTTTCCTTTCAGGGCTACAAAGGTACGAATCACTAGTGGGCCCCCCTTGCCCTGTAGGGTGGGATCTGCTCTGGAAACACTGGCTCTTGGAACCAAACCATTTCAGATCTCATAAAACTCAGTTTACTTTGGGCTTCATTTTATGTTTAATTAAAGTTAAAAATATTGGAAATTTAAGAAATCTCCTTTGCAACTTTTCCTCAATGAGTAGAAACAAGAATGCCTATTTAACATGTTCTAATGCATTTTTAGCAAAACAATAATTTCAGACAAGTAAATAACCAAAGATAATTTTTTAGATGTTGGTATAAATTGGTTAGCCTACCTTAGGAAGTTTCTGCTGATAGGGTCAATAGAGAAGTGGTTAATAAATTACCCTTCTTTATCTGTAACACGGGTGTAATTATAGATGGGCACATTTAGTATATAGCAATCACTCTAAATGCTTACCATTGCTATTATTTTAAATTAGCCATTCATCATTTGGCCTAAGAAACATGCTGTTGGAGGAACATATATGACCAGTCATTCGTTCTAGCCCTCTTTTTCCTTTTTAAGCGCCATAGAAGATTTATCATTGAGTTCATTATTTACACTCAAGAAATTGGTTCATCTGTAATTGCAGCCATCATGATGTCTCCCTGAACATGGGCAGAAACCCAGCTGTGTCCACAAGCTCCCTTCAACCCAGAACTATATATTCCATATTATCTGGGTGTGACTTAACATCATAATTGCTCAAATTGCATTTATTTATTTTGTGAGTTTTGGCCAGGGCTGGGTTTGAACCCACCACCTCCAGCATATGGGGCTGGCGCCTTACCCCTTTGAGCCACAGGCGCTGCCCAAACTGCATTTTTTTAAGTGCGAAAAATAAATGACTTCCTTATGTCCTTACTAATAAAAAATCATTAAACATCTTGCATCTGCTTAATCTCTTAGTCAAGATATATATATATGGAATGCTAGATTGATAGACCCTCTTATCTTTCAACCTCTATCCTCAACACCTACGATTTCTTTTTAGAAAATGAACATTTTCACCAAGGTAGTGAGCAGCTTTTCTGTAGGCTGTAATTAAGTCCTTCAAATCTGGAAAATGAGGGTTTGGAGATATGTACAGACCTTGGCACTTAGATGACAAATGATTTACAAGTCTATCTTGCTCCCATTTGTAAAGCTTGGCTGTACAGTGCAAATCTTGTCAAAAATCTGTTCCATGATTAAAGATTTATTATGTGCTCTCCAATGTCCTTTCCATTTTTGAGAATTCAAAAAAGAGTTGGTCGCTGACCTCCTGGAGATTATAATCCCCTAAATAAAAAACAAATATCATGAGCTCATTTTCTTTTGCTACTTTCTTACTATAATGGAGACATCAGGGTTTCATGGGAAGCATACCATAGTGTGGAAAGTAGAATGTAGAAAATAAGGTTATTAGGTTAGAATGAAGAATTTACCAGTTGCTGATTATAGAAATTCTACTCTCTAGGGTAATTACATGGTTATGACACAGCCAATTATCTGACCAAGTAAGGAGCTTATTAGTTCTCCACAAAACCGGGTACTCTCTTTGACAGTAGTCACACTAAAGATATCCATATAGTCTAGTACAAGTGTCCTTGTGATAAAAGAATTTTTTTTCTTCTGGGTAGATGCCCAGCAATGGGATTGCGGGATCAAATAGGAGGTCTAGCTTGAGTTGTTTGAGGGTTCTCCGCATTGCCTTACAAAAAAGTTGTATTAGTTTGCAGTCCCACCAGCAGTGTAAAAGTGTTCCCTTCTCTCCACATCCACACCAGCATTTGCATTTTGGAGACTTTGTGATGTGGGCCATTCTCACTGGGGTTAGATGATATCTCAGGGTGGTTTTGATTTGCATTTCTCTAATTATTAATGATGCTGAGCATTTTTTCATATGTTTATTAGCCATTCATCTGTCTTCTTTAGAGAAGGTTCTATTCATCTCTCTTGCCCAGTGATCTAAAGGATTATTGGCTTTTTTTTTATGTTTATTGATTTGAGTTGTCTGTAGATCATAGTCATCAAGCTTTTGTCTGAGTGAAAATATGCAAATATCCTCTCCCAATGTGTATTTATAATTGCCAAAATGTGGAAATAGCCTAAATGCCCACCAACTCAGGAATGGATTAACAAGCTGTGGTGTATGTATACCATGGAATACAACTCAGCTACTAAAAAAGACAGAGACTTCATATCCTTTATATTAACCTGGATGGATGTGGAACACATTATTCTTAGTAAAGCATCACAAGGATAGGGAAATAAGAATCCTATGTATTCAATGTACACAGTGGGGCTAGGGGATAGGAAGAGCTGAGAAAGGGAAGGAGGGAGCGGGTGGGAGGTCAAGGGATGCGGTACACCTTTTGGGGGCGGGACACAAATATAAGAGGGTCCTTATTTTAAAAAAGCAATTAATGTAACCCTCTTCTATGTACCCTCAATGAATCCCCAACAATAAAAAAGTAAATAAATAAATAAATAAATAAAATAAAAATAAATAAATCAGACTTCACTAAATAAAAAGATATCCATATTCCTTTACAACTAATGATCAAAAATCTTTCCTATGATTTTTATTATGTGAAAAATGGTTTCATGTTGCTAAATACTAAAAATTGTCCCTAGACAATTACTTGAGCTCTAGAATTGTCCCTTCCTAAACAGTGTGAGAACACAGCCTCATACAAATCCACGTCTTCCCAAGCATATATTTCACTCATGCAGAGGTCAGAGAAAGGTGGTTAATTTTTCATACTATCAGTTATCTTTGGAGAACAAAGGCTGCACAAGCATTACCCTTTAGAGATCTTATAGTTAAGATATGTATGGCTTCATACATCAGCAAAACAATGTACCAAAATCTTCTAGCAAGTCCACCAAAATATCAAAAGAAAGGAATAACAATTCCCTTTCCCTTCCTTAATATATTTTATATTCAAGCAAAAACCTGAAGAATATGAAAAAGCAAGAACAAAAAGCTGAATATATGTCATCGTTGTTAAGATGACTGGTCTTAACCTGAGTGATAGAGCCAGTGCTCGTAGTGTTAAACAAGTGACTTTTATCTTCCATTTTTGTTTTTATTATATTTTTATTTTAGAAAATCAGAATCACACTTGTCCATAACTGAATTCTCCCTTTTACTCAAACTCTTATTGTAACTTAGCCTTTGTCCCATGTTATTAAATATTCTCTGAAAATATTTTAGTGGCTATGTGATAATTATATTTTATTAGCACATTTTTTTAATTAAATATTTTGGTATCCACTACTGTGAGAAACGTTGTTTCCATTTGGGGCAACTATAAATAACAGTGCAGTGAGTATCACTGTACATACATTTTTAACAATTTCTTTGATGTAACTGGCATATGATGCACTACATAAAAAACTTGTGAAGTTTTCACTCATGTATACACTCACATGCCTGTCACTGCAGTCAAGATAATGAAGTCACCTGTCATCCCATAGAGTTATCTCATGTCCCTTAGTAGTCCCTCCTCACTCCTCACCCCCATCTTCAGAAATCATTGATCTTCTTTTTGCCACTATAGATTAGTTTGAAGTTTTTAGAATTCTGTAAAATGGAATCATATAATGTGTACTCTTTTTATCTAACTTCTTTCATTCAACATAATTATTTTGGGATTCATGCATGTTGTTTTATGTATAAAGAGTTCATTTTTTTTTTATTCTTTTTCTTTGCATATGGATTGCAAATTATTTCATTACCATTTATTGAAAAAACTAATCATTTTCTACTAAATTTCCTTTGGGCCTCTGCAAAAATTGATTGACCATAGATGTGTGGGTCTGGAATTTCTAATCTCACTATTCTGTTCCATTGATTTATTTGTCTGTCTTGATGGCAACACCATGGTGTGTTGATTAATGTTGCTTTATAATACATCCTAATATCAGGTAGTATTAGCCCCTCAGTTTTGCTCCTTTGGGAGTTATTTGGGGGGGGAGGGCTATTATAGGCTTTTTGAATTTCCATACAAAGTTTCTATCAGCTTGTTAATTTCAACAACAACAAAAAAAGCCTATTGGAATCTGGATTGAGATTGTGTTTTTTATATATATATATAAAACATATATATATATACACACACACACACACACACACATGAATTTGAGGATAATTGACATCTTTTTTTTTTTAGATACAGAATCTCATTCTGTCACCCTCAGTAGAGTGCTGTGGCATCACAGCTCACAGCAACCTCCAGCTCTTGGGCTTAGGTGGTTCTCTTGCCTCAGTCTCCCAAGTGGCTGAGACAGGTGCCCACCACAATGCCCAGTTATTTTTTTGTTGCGGTTTGGCTGGGTCTGGGTTCAAACCTGCCACCCTTGGTATGGGGCCAGCACCCTACTCACTGAGCCACAGGCTGACAGGCCCTGATAACTGACATCTTAATAATAGTTAAGTCTTGTGATCCTCTAATATACTATATCTTTCCACATATTTAGATCCCTAATTTCTTTCAACAGTATTTTATAGATCTCAGTATGCAGGGCTTACACAGGTTTTACCAGATTTGTCCCTAATTATCTCATATTTTTAATGCTATCTTACATGTAATTGCATTTTTCAATTTCTTATTGCTTATTGCTGGGATATAGGAACACCATTAATTTTTACAATTTACTCTTATATTCCACAAAACTTTGTGAAACTTATTTTTTTTCAATAATACTTCTTAAATAAATTTCATGGGATTTTCTATATAGACAATCGTGTCATTGCAACTAAAGACAATTTTATTTCTTCCTTTCCAATCATTTCAAAAATTCCTTAAAAAATGACATTTCTTTTTCTTTTCTTATTGCATTGGTTGAGTCAGCAGATAAAGTCATGCACTCAAAGCCAAACTGGAGTGGTGAGTGATGAGTGAACACTGGGATTTTTGACAAGTTGGAAACATTAGCAGAGATCTGAAGAGACTGAGCCAGGGCCTACTCTCCCATACTTTCAAAAGAGTTTGAGCATTTCTTCCCAGCCATAAGAGACCCCCCAACTGGGAAGAAATGGATCTGCAACCCAGTTGTGAATAAGCCAAGTAAATCGACTTTGTCTGTGCTAGAAGACGGTCAACTGCTTGAGATAGCAAATGACAGTGACGGTAAAGGTATGTTTTAGACAGCTTCAAATCCCTCTACATTCTGGATTAAAGTCAAGGCAAGCGGAATATCCTGAGATTGCCACAAAAGCACTGAAAAATCTGCTTCCATTTCCAACATCCTGTCTTTGTGAAGCAGGGTTTTCTGCAGGGACAGAAACCAAACTGAGATTACGGAGTAGACTGGACATAAGCAACACACTTCAGGTGTCACTGTCTCCCATCACCCCCAGATGAGACCTTCTAGTTGCAGGAAAACCAGCTCGGGGCCCCCACTGATTCTGCATTATGGTGAGCTGTGTGATTACTTCATTATACATTATAATGTAATAATAATAGAAAAGAAGTGCACAGTAAACATAATGTGCTCAAATCATCCTGAACCACTCCACACAACTTTCGTATGCACTGGGAAACAAAGAAACTGTATGAATCACTTTATTAGGATATTTGCCTTATTGATGTGGTCTGGAACTGAACCCACACTATCTCAGAGATATACCAGTGTGTGGTCCATCATAAACTTTTGGTAAAGTTTTACATCCTGTATGTAACTGTATGTAACAACTGTATGTAACAACTGTATGCAGTTAAAAGTAGCCACATAACTCATTCAATATTTTGCTTAGAAAATTTCCTTGGCCAGATATTGGCCTTAAATTTTGCCTTCTATAAAGCCTTTGGGCATGAACAAAATTTCTATATTCTTTTAAATTGTGTAAGAAGGATGGCCTTTAAGGCATCTTCCAATGTTTTGTTCTTCAGATCCACCTGAGGAATCCATCTGCTTCTACCAACCATATTTCTATCAATATTTTGATCACAACCACTTCAATAATCCCTAGGAAGATTTAAGCTCTCCCTACTTATGGAGTCATCTTCTGAGATCTCTACAGAATTGCTCTTAATGTTGTATTCATGGAAAATTAGGTTTTTTTCTAGTCTGCTCTTCCAACTTCTTACAGCCTCTACCCATTACCCAGTTCCAAGGCCACGTCCACGTTTGCAGTTATTTGTTACAGCTATACTCACTTCTCAGTATGAACTTTCTGTGTTAGTTCTTTTTGTGCTGCTATAACAGAATACAACCAGGTGGGTACTTTATGAAGAAAGGAAATGTATTTCTCAGTTCTGCAGGCGAGGAAGTTCAACATCAGGATGCTGTCATCTGGCGAGGGCCTTCGTGCTGTGTCATCTCTTGGAGGTGACAAGAACAACAGGCAGAGAGCCCGTCTCACTTTTTTTATAACAACCCACTTCACAGTAGTGAACTCACTCCCCGCAACAAGTGAAAATAACCCATTTGGGAAGGCAGAACCTTCATGGCCTAATTACCTGTTAACAGTCTCATGTCTTAATACCATGACAATGGCAATTAAATTTTATCATCAGTTTTGAAGGAGACATTTAAACATACTAATTAGCATAATCAAACCTTAGCGTCTAGAAGTGAGACTAGGGCCAACATTGCCTAATGTCCGTGGTCTCTTGGAAAAGTGGTAATACTTGAAAAAAATGGAATTTTAGAAAAAAGTGAGTGGTAAATTGCTGTTGGGTAAGCAGTCAAAGATATCTGCTGCAGTAAGTTCACAACATTGGAAAGAAATTCACCACCGCTTCTGAAACCTCCAGTTCTAATGGGAGATTCCAGGGTTGACTTGTGTTGCCTGAGGTTCCTGCAGTTAAAGGACTCCTAGGGATAAAATCAAAGGCATAAAGAGGTATGTTTGACGCTCCTGTAAGCTTTATTTTTCCTTACTTTGTCCAGGTGTTCACAACACAGGAAAGTCCTTTAATCTAGAAGGAATTGTGTCCTGTGTTTCACTAATTTATTCATCATTAATGTAGATGTTCCAACCCCATTTTGGAGATTTTGTTCCTACTGAGTAGAGACCTTTAAATCTCTGGCATGTTTCTATCACCAGAGGGACCACAGCTACTTTCAATATTTGTCACCCATAAGCCTCTTTTCTCTATCCATTGTGCTTTACACAGTTAGCACCTCTTTTTCTCTTTCCCCCTCCCCATTCCATTTTCCACTGTCTACAAACCTTCACGTCTGATAACATCCTATAGGAAATGGCATTGTCGAGACTCTTCCCCCAGTAAGTTCAGTGGAACATCCCGTAACTAACAATCCCTGTAGCTATTCCCAGTCTTTTCAATGGACAGAAATAAATCTGTGCTCTCAACTGACAGAAACAACTTTCTAGCTATTATTTCTCAGTTTAGACATCACTCAATTGCTTTCATAATTTGATATTTTGCATCTAGCTTCCAAACACTCTAACCTCGAGCTGACAACACGTTTCACTTATCTTAAGTGCTTCCCCTCCAGAGTAATGCCTCCCCATTTGTTTCGTGTAAATACAGGGAAAGACATGACATCCTCACCCTGTTAGAGCTCAATTCTTTTTCTTCTCACTTCTCTGTCCCTTTGTCAGGTTCTCTGAGCACTAGTACAGGCGAGAGTTGCCTCACCCTTTCTGCTACCTGTTATTATATTCTTTTTCTGCCTCTTCCTGCTAAATGATTTGAGATAACTGTCTTTTTGTGGGCTGCCTTACACCATAGTAAACGGCATAGGTGCACATATGCTTTGGGATATCGTTTTTAGAAAATTGCTTTAAAAGTTGATTCCAGAGCCTGTGAACATGAAAGATTCCTCAGAAGAATGTAACAGTAATTCTATGGCATAAACTTACATTTTTAACATAAGATCTTCTTGTTTTGAAAACTTCTGCTTTTTCTTTGACTATGAAAATAATACTGTTTTGTTTTAGAGATAGAGTCTCACTGTTACCCCAGGCTGGAGTGCTGTAGCATCAGCCTAGCTCACAGCAACCTCAAACTCCTGGGTTCAAGTGCTCCTCCTACCTCAGCCTCCCACATAGCTGGGACTATAGGCGTCCCACAATGCCCAGCTAATTTTAGTAGAGTGGGATCTCACTCTTGCTTAGGCTGGTCTCAAACTCCTGAGCTCAGCAATCCTCCAGCCTCAGCCTCCCAGAGTGCTAGGATTACAGGCCTGAGCCACTGTGCCCAGCTAAAATAATATTTCTTATGGATAATTTAAGAGAAAGATAAATATTTGCTTTCTATAAGGACAGGCAGCTGTGAGAGGAGATGTGGAGGAGTGTATTGAAGGCAAACATTCCACTGACTAGTCTGGCTCACATAGCTACTGTAGTGTGGACCCAAGGCAGAAATACAGATTGCCTGTCCTTATGCTCGCAATTTATTATGCACTGGCTCTTATCATTAACAGCTAAACATCTTCAGATACTTTCTTAAAGAGATATAAATCAGGTTAATTCTACAAATGTTCAATGTTAATTAACTTGATTGTAATAATCAACTCACAATGCGAACCATCACATTATACATATTAAAAATATACAGATTATATTTGTCAATTATGCTTTGCTTAGACCATGGAAAGGACTTCAGATTTCACTCTGAGAAAGATGGAAAGTTTTTGTGCAGATAGGATATGATTTAATTTTTTAAATGAATGTAAATAGTAACAAATAAACAATTACAAATGAACAACATAACTACAGTGAAGGGGCTGCCGAAGAAAAGAACTAACCTAGGTAGCTTTGGAAAAATAGTATTTTAGCTATAGGATGTATATTAGTCTGGGTTCTCCAGAAAAAAAAAAAATTGTCAATAAGACATATGTGTGAGCGCGCGCGTGCGTGTGTGTGTGTGTGTGTGTGTGTGTGTGTGTATGCATATCTATAGTCATGCATTACATAACAAAGATTCAGCAGTGAACCAAATATACAACAGTAGCCTCATAAGATACCATGTTTTTACTTTACCTTTTCCATGTTTAGAGATATTTAAGTACACAAATCCCACATGCACTTGCATTATAATTGCTTACAGTATGCAGTGCACAGCCGCACAGGTGTGTAGCCTAGGGGTGTAGCAGTGCACTCTATTACACGGGCATTGTTTCAGATGCAAGAGAATAAAGAGACATTAAAAACTACACACAATGTGGGATCTTGGATTAAATTTTGGACCTGGAAGAGGATAATTAGAGAAATTTAAATAAGGTTTACAGATTAGGTAATAGTAATATGTCAATATTACCTTCTAAAATAACATTAGGCTACCAGTTAAGTTAGTAATAAAATGATTATTACATAGAAGATTACAATCAAATATAATAGTTTTAGAGAAGGAGAAAATGACTATAATTTAAAATTACTTGGGCGGTGCCTATGGCTCAAGGAGTATGGCGCCGGCCCCATATGCCGGAGGTGGCTGGTTCAAACACAGCCCTGGCCAAAAACTGCAAAATAAATAACTAAATAGAAATAAAAAATAAAATAAAATTACAGAAACTAGGCTCGGCGCCTGTGGCTCAAGCAGCTAAGGCGCCAGCCACATACACCTGAGCTGGTGGGTTTGAATCCGGCCTGAGCCCGCCAAACAACAATGATGGCTGCAACCAAAAAAAAAAATAGCCTGTCGTTGTGGCGGATGCCTGTAATCCCAGCTACTTGGGAGGCAGAGGCAAGAGAATCACTTGAGCCCAGGAGTTTGAGGTTACTGTGAGCTGTGATGCTATAGCACTCTATCCAGGGTGACAGCTTGAGGCTCTGTCTCAAAAAAAAAAACAAAAAAACAGAGACCATTCTAACCAATTTGATGCATAAAATTAAAATAATTCAAGTTTCATTCATCTGAAATCTAGTAATGTTCTTTATCTCCTAAACCAAACCCTTTAAGTATGAAGGCAAGGAAGCGTGAATTGTTATATATTGCTAAGGGAGAGGAAAAGTCATCTAGGTACAAAGAGGGAAAAAAATTAGATCTTCATAACCAAACTTGGAACCTTTGAAATGCCTTCAGGGCAAGATATTTCCGGCTGTCCTACCTTTAAATATCCAGTTTTCTTCTTCCCTCTGCATTATGAAATGCATAATAGGAATGTGTTTGAACAAAGAGAAAGCAATTCTTTGTTTCTTTTGTCCTATTTCCTTCTCCATGAATTGTCTTTTCATTCAAGTTCGTTTCCATAAGGAGACTAAACCTGCCCTGACCCCTTGGGTCTGGAGCTGGACTGTGTTAACCTTCTAAGCAGTGTAATAACCTGTTCCTCTTCCCCTGGGACGCTTCCTCTCTGTGTTTCAACGTGTGTTTGTAAAGGGCTGGGAACTACTACGCTATAGTCCACTACATGCCTTGTGCCGCACGCATTGTACGTATTATGTCACTGTTAGGAAACAACTCTCTAGGGTCTCGTTTCTACACATCATGTAAGCACGGCACTGGCTGCCCTTTGTTTTGGTTTTTTTTTGTCATTGTTGTCATTGTTGTTTGTTGGTTGGTTTCTTCATTTTTTGTTGTTGTTGTTGTTGTTGTTTGTAGATTAAGAAGAGCAATGTTTTTTCCAAACACCATGCACATAGGGAGAATCACAGGAGTGATTACCCAATATTTCAATGAAACTCAGATATTTTTATAGCTGCCTTTTAGAAAGGAGATGGGTAAATTTGCTGGGGTCAAATTATAAACTTGGAGTCTTTCATTCATAAGCAGACCAAGCAAACATACTAGATGTAATATTATTTTACAAAAACACTCGTACATCACAATTGTGTGTTCTTTGTGTGCTCAGGACTCTTTGAACAGCATTTGGAACTCACGATATTAAAAAGACAGTTTTGAATCTCCCCATGCCCTTTGTTCCAAACCATCTGACCCAAGAGATTGGTGTCTCCTACTCCCATCCACAGAATGGTAGCAGGCTAACTTGTTAGCTTGTAAGAAAAGTAAAATGCTAGGTCCTTGGCAGTTCCTGAAGGTCCTCTTAATTGACCACAAGTGTTCGTTTCAGGCAGAGGATTTTAGGATTGTTGGTTCATCCTGTAAATGTACTAGGTGGTTTCCTTATGAACACATGGAAGAAGTTTAGCACCTGCAGGGACTTGGGAGGCTTTTTATTTTTAACCATTCCTTTTAGAGGTCAGTGTCTCCTTTAGTGGGAAGAGGACCAACTTGTGTTTCAGCCATCACGGTAGTTGCTTTCAAAAACTTTAGCTCAGCGGTTCTCAACCTGTGGGTCGCGACCTCTTTGGGGGTCGAACGACCCTTTCACAGGGGTTGCCTAAAAACATCCTGCACATCAGATATTTATATTACGATTTGTAACAGTGGCATAATTACAGATATGAAGTAGCAACGAAAATAGTTTTATGGTTGGGGGTCACCACAACATGAGGAACTGTATTCAAGGGTCGCGGCATTAGGAAGGTTGACAACCACCGCCCTAGTTGGTATCTCTGATTTGTGCCAAAGAAATTTTAAAACTCTTATGGATTGATTCCCCAGGCAAGTGCCTCCTAATCTTTCTTTATCATCTGGATCCTGCCGCCAAAAGAGTAAATGTGTGTTTGTGTGAGTACGTGCACTCCTCTGGGGTCCCAACTACCTCCATTCCCTTGGAGCGCTAGCTTTTGGCATCATCGCGTGAAGGCCAAAGGCAGCAGCACATGGCGTGTGACAGAGGGTGTGCTTGAGGGGCATCTCATTCCCCCAGCAGTCAGACTCTGATCAGCACGTTTCTACGAGCCTGGAAAATCACATTCATTACATTCTTGCCTGGTTCCATTTTTAAAAGTGCTTGGAAAACCTCAGACTTAGTATTTTTTGTTTTGTTATGTTTTGTTTTAGCAGGAACCCATGAGGTAGGGAGAAGGTGGAGGAGGCATGGAAAGAGGGCAGCAGAGGGTAAGGATCGCATAGGCAGCTGAGCGGATGGATGAAGCTCACGTTGTCCTCTCTGAGGACAGATGTGTTGCCAGGTTGTGATAGTTCAGAAAGATGAGATGAGGACTTACCGTGAATTCTTATCTTTTCGGTCAGAGATTGATTGAATAGGATGTGACTCCTCCTTTTCTCTGTCGGTTTGTATCCAAACTAAAACGTTCCATGTGCAAAACAGAGCTACCCCATCTCATCTAATCGAAGGTTTCCTCTATTGTAAGACATTTCATTATTTTATGAACTAAGAAAGAAAAATGTCTGCCAATTAAACTATGGCACATCATCTGTTGTAAGACCCATCCCAGCCTTAGAGATGTTTTAAAATATGAAAAGCTGTGTGTCATAGAATATAGAATTGATTAAACATGGTATGCATATCAGGGCTTGCAAACTTTTTGCCAAGGCCATTTCAGCAGTGTTTTATGATGGAAATTCTCATTTGTGAGCCTGGATAAATAATAACAGCTACAACCGACTGTTGAATGCATAGTATGTGGCCTGTCACGTTTGTGTTCATTATCTCTAATCTTTTCAACTGTGCTGAAAGGAAGGGATTAAAAATCTCATGTTACAAGGGAAGAAACTGAGCTCCTAGAGCAGCATTTCTCAAACTGCAGGTCGCAATCCACAGGAACTGTATTAAAGGGCCGTGGCATCAGGAAGGTTGAGAACCACTGTCCTAGAGGTTAGCTAAGGTAGGAAGGTGAGGCTGCCAGACCTGGGAAGTGGCTTTTGAACACAGGTGGGTCTCCCTTCAAAGCCAAGGTGCTTTCTGTTGCTCTAAAGAATTATTCTCTTTGAAGGAGCTGCCTGTGTTGAGAGTGGCTTTGAGAATGGTGCCATATCTAAATGTTTGTGGATTGTTTTAGAAACAAGTTCCTACCAAGTTCCTACACAGCTGTCACACAGCAATAATGGTGAGCCTCTACTCCTATCCTTCAGTGTTAAAATTAAAAGTGAAAGGGGGGGGTTGCTATTCACCTCTGCAGAAACCCTGACAGACAGAATGGGGCCGAAGCTTTGTGAAACTGCCCTGTTTACCTTCTGCAGAGTCCTCCTGCAGAGCAGGGAGAAAACCCTTTCAAAACTCCTCCTTGGTAAGGCTTTTGGCCTTTTCAAGTGTCTGAAATGTTAGGCCTTCAAATTCTTAAAGCACATACAACAGGTATTTCTAGTACATTATTTAAAACACACTTTTTCTTTTTCTTTTTCTTTTTGTTTCCCCCTGTGATGTGAAGAAGTCTTCACCACAACCAAGAACAGAATTTTAACTGATGGCAAAAAATATAAAGCCTTGAGGTAATGTTTTATCAGTATTTATTATTGTATCCAAAGAAGAGGCCTTGACAAGTGTTGCCTGCAGCGGGGTTGCCATGGCAGTAATCATTCAGACAGGGATGAGAGTTTTCAAACCTGCTTAACCCTTTTTCCTACCCAGCAGCACAAAACTGATACAAGGGACTTTCATTTTTGCAAACTACTCCCAGATGAAGCAAATGTGGCCCTTTGTGACAAGGTCCCAGTCTTGCTCCCAGCTCCCTGAGTCATCACACCCCCCAGGCATGCTTACTCCCTCCACATGGAACCACAGACATTTCTTGAGGGTGCCCTAGCCTCTCAGGCCTCTAAGCACAGGCGCACGTGGCTGCTTCTGCCAGGAGCTCACGGCAATGCCTCTCCAAGCCCCAACTCCCACTCACGTTCTGTTCTGTGAAGATAGAACCTCCTCCAGGAAGCCTTCTTGTCCTTCCTCTGCAGTGTTAGACACATGGCCAAGTGCTCCAGTAACACTGTGTACTTATTTAACAATAAAAAAAAAAAAAAAACACTGTGTACTTGTGGCTGTCCAGCACACTTCACCTTGGCTATTGTTGTCGGCAGCGGGAGTGGTGAGCACTCCTGTGTGAGGCTGGGCTGCCTGGGTGTGAAGCTCTCCATCACCAGCTGCCATAGTGGGCAAGTCCTCGGGCATCTTTAAGCCTCCTCATCCCTGTTTGTGAAAGGGTAATAATAACTACTTTGCAGAATTAGTGTGGGGATTAAGTGAGATTATCTAAGTAAAATGCTTAATAACAATTGAGTATTCAATGAACATTATGGTAAAATGTCTCCTCATAGGTCAAGGCTGACTCTAACCTCTTGAGGGTGGAGACCTCATCTCTCATGTTTAAATATTCAGGATCCAAAAAATGCCAGGCTCGCAGAGGGCGTTCCCTCCTTGTCTAACACCGTGCGCTCAAGAATGGGTTTCTGTACATAATAATGATTTTCCACGTCTGTAAAAAGCATACCCCTGAAAATACACACAGAAAATCTCATCTTCTTAAATATAATTAGAAAATTAATTGCTAGTCATCAGTAAAAATTCTGAAAACACAGAATTATAAATTAAAAAATCAAAGCCATTTATAAATGGATACCACCCCCTATTATTAGATCAGTGTATACGCTTTCACACACACCTATTTTTATGCTCATGTATACACTTACATTGAAATATCCTAATTTTTTAATTATAGTAAAATATACAAAATTCATCATTGTAACCATTTTCAAATGTATATGTCAGTGTACAGATGTATTAAATAGTACATAATTGCAAATATCACCACAATCCATCTCCATAGCTATTTTCATCGTATAAAACTCAGTGTCTGAGCTCCCCCCCGCCCCCCGCCCAAACTGATATGCACCTGTTGAAAGTAATTCTCCCAAAGTATGCTTTGACTTTATTTTTTTTGTCACTGGAACATTTTTTTAAAAATTGCACACAAGTATGCAAACCACAA
Organism: Loris lydekkerianus; assembly: GCA_963574355.1. NCBI lineage: Eukaryota > Metazoa > Chordata > Mammalia > Primates > Lorisidae > Loris > Loris lydekkerianus. The sequence goes on from CAUYPK010031385.1 coordinate 24,315, forward strand.
TTTATCTATACTTAACCTATAGGAACTCATATACTTTTACATAAACTTTTTGAGAAAATGTTCTTTCAGCTTTAGACTTTACACTTGCTGGCTCAAGTTATTGGCAAAGTTGAAAGTCTACAAAACAAATAATTTGGTAATTTGGAGAGGAAATGTCCCTAAAAATGGTTCTAGGGCCTAAAGTTTATTCACATTTTATTTACTAAAGTGATGTGGTTCAAACTGCAATAAAGTTGATTTACTTTGTTTAGTTTGGAAGTAGTTCTTGGACCACAGAGGTAAACTGTTATCAGACCTGCTTATTCTCCAAATATTTCAACCATTTACTCAGGACATTTATTTGGTTTATGAAATCAATATGTTTACTTTCTTTATCCTCAAGTTAAGTATCTGAAAAAGAAATTTTACTTTAATAAAACAATGTGGTTAAAACTGCAATAAGGTCATTTACTTTGTTTAATTTCTTTCTTTCCTTTTTTTTTTTTATTGAGACAGAGTCTCACTCTGTCGCTCTTGGTAGAGTCGCTGTGGCATCAAAGCCCACAGCAACCTCAAACTCTTGGGCTCAAGCTATTCTCTTGCCTCAGCCTCCCAAGTAGCTGGGACTACAGGCGCCTCCCATAACATCTGGCTATTTTTTGGTTGCAGTTGTCATTGTTGTCTAGCTGGCCCGGGCTGGGTTCAAACCAGCCACCCTTACTGCCTGTGGCTGGCGCCGTAACCACTGTGCTACAGGCACCAAGACTACTTTGTTTAGTTTCTAAAATATTCCTGAGCCAGAGAGGGAAATTATGTTAGATCTGAATATTCTCCAAATATTTTCAACCAACCACCCTTTTTCCCTTGGTTCCCTTTGGTTTAGAAAATCAGTATGTTTACTTTCTTTATCCTCAAGTTAAATGTCTAAAAAGAAATTTTATTTTATGATTTTATATTTACCATGATTTTATGTTTACCATGATTAAAATATTAAAAAATATGGAGTGCGTACTTAATAATCACTGTTGGTAGGTCAGACAGGATATAAAGTGGTTCACATATAATATTTGATTTTAGCCAAACAGTAGTTATTTTTTCTCCTCACTTTACAGGTGAAAAAACCCGAGATTCACAGAGATTCATTAATCTGCTGAGGATCACACGGGTGACTGCAGCCAGGATTTCAATCTGGACAGTTTGACACTAAAGCTCCAGCTCTTAACCACCAATATACTTTATTTCATGTACTTCATGTTGATGACCTGATGCCAAAGGGGGGAGTTCAGAGATTGTTAAGGTCTCTATTTTCTCTCCCCTGCCCCAGGCAACCACCATGTCATTAGGCTTTCAATGATTGTGACTACTTTAAGTATCTCATATAAATGGAATCATACATTTGTCTTTTGGTAACTGGCTTATTTTACCTAACATAATGCCCTCGGGTTCATTCATTTGTTGCATATGTCAGAATTTCCTTTCCTTTAAAGGCTGAATATGTATGTCTATGCCACATGGACCTATCCATTCATTTGCCGATGGACACTTGGTTTGCTCCCCTTTTACCTGTTGTCACTACCCCTGCTATGAGCATGGCTCTATAAATATCTCTTTGAAACCCAGATCTCAATTCTTTTGGTTATGTACCTAGAAGTGGAATTGCTAGATCATATGGTAATTCTATCTTTAATGTTTTAGTGCATCACCATACTGTTTTCTACAGCAACTGGACCATTTTACATTTCCACCGCCAATACATAAGTGTTCCAATTTCTCCACATCTTTGCTGACACTTGTTCCTCTCAGTTTTTTTGTTTGTTTGTTTGCTGGTGTTTTGGATTGTTTGTTTTGTCTTGTTGTTTTGTTTTGCTTTACAAAAGTAATTCTACTATGTATGAGATGGTATCACTTTGCAGTTTGAGTTTGCATTTCTCTAATGACTAGGGATATAGAGCATTTTCTCATGTACTTTCTGGCTATTTGTGTATCCTTGGAGAAATGTCTGTAATGTCTGTAAAGTCCTTTGCCCATTTTTTTTTTTTTTTTTTAAATTGGGCTACTTGTTTTTTTGTTGTTAAGTTTTAGGTGTTCTCTATACATTCCGGATGTCAATATCTTAATAGACATGTGATTTGCAAATATTTTCTTCCATTCTATGGGGTACATTTTACTTTATGGATACTGCCTTCTAAGGAACAATTTTTTATTGATACAAAATATTTGTACATATTTGTGGGATAGAGGTAATCTTTTGTTACATGCATGCACTGTGTAATGATTAAGTCGGTATTTGCAGTATCTTCACCATGACTGTTCATGATGTCTACATGCTGGGAACATTGCAAGTCCTTTCTCTAGCTATTCAAAATACACAATACATTGCTGTTATCTATAGTCATCCTCCTCTGCTGATGAACGTTAACACTTATTCCTTCTATCTAATGTGAGTTTGTACCGTCAACCAACTTCTCTTAATCCCCTCCCCAAGCCCAACCCTTCCCAGTCTCTAGGATCTGTCATTCTACTCCCTGTCTCCATGATGTCAATTTTGTTAGCTCCTCCCCTATATGGGTGAGAACATGTAATATTTGTCTTTCCAAATATGGTTTATTTCACTTAATATAATAACCACCAGGTTCATTCACATTGCTGCCAATGACATGATTTCATTCTTTTTTGGCTGAATAGATTCTATTATGTGTATATCCCACGTTTTCTTTATTTGTTCATCCATTAATGGGCACTGAGGTTGATTCTGTATCTTGGCTATTGTGGAGAATGGCATCGTCAGCATGGGGCTACAGGTATCCCTTTGATATACTGATTTCTTTTCCTTTGCATAAATATCTAGTGGTGGGATTGTTGAATCATATGGTAGTTCTATTTTTAGTTTTTTTGAGAAATCGCCATATTGTTCTCCATAGTGTCTGTACAAATTTACATTTTCACCAGTAGAGTTCCCTTTTCTCCACATCCTCACCAGCATGTTATTTTTTGTCTTTTTAATAATAGTCATTCTAACTAGGGTGACATGACATCTCATTGGGGTTTTGATGTTCATTTCCCTGATGATTTGTGATGTTGAGCACCTTTGTCACATACCTTTTGGCCATCTGTCTCTTTTCTTTCTTTTTTTTTTTTAGAGACAGAGTCTCACTTTGTCACCCTCAGTAGAATACTGTGGCATCACAGCTCACAGCAACCTCCAGCTCTTGGGCTTAGGTGATTCTCTTCCCTCAGCCTCCAGAGTAGCTGGAACAAGCACCCACCACAATGCCTGGTTATTTTTCTGTTGCAGTTTGGCCGGGGCTGGGTTCGAACCCACCACCCTCAGTATATGGGGCTGGACCCTACTCACTGAGCCACAGGAGCCACCTTTGTATGTCTCTTTTGAGAAATGCCTATTCATATCTTTTGCCTACTTTTTAATGTTTTTTTGTTGTTGTTGTTGTTGAGTTTTTTGAGTTCCTTGTATATTCTGGATATTAAGCCTTTGTTGGATGAATAGTTTGCAAATATTTTCTCCCATTGAATGGGTCATGTCTTCACTCTGTTGATTGTTTCCTTTGCTGTGCAGAAGGTTTTTGGATTAATTTAGTCCTATTCTATTTTTGTCTTTGTTGACTGTGCTTTTGAGGTCTTAGCTATAAAGTATTTTTCTAGACCAATGTCCTAAAATGTTTTCCTTATTTTAAGTAGTTTTATAGTAGTTCATGTCTTACTTTAAAGTCTTTAATACATCTTGAGTTGATTTTTATATATGGTGAAAGATAGAAGTCTGTTTTCATTCTTCTGCATATGAATATCCAATTTGCAAGCCCCATTTATTGAAGAGGATGTCCTTTCCTCACTGTATGTTTTTGGTGCCTTTGTCAAAAAAAAAGTTGTCCGTAAACGCATGGATTTATTTCTGGATTCTCTATGCTGTTTCATTGGTCTATGTGTTTAATTTCATAATAATATCATGCTGTTTTGGTTACTACAGGTTTGTAGTATATTTTGAAATCAGGTAGTGTGTGGTGCCTGAAGCCTTATTCTTTTTGCTCAGAATTATTTAAAATGTTCACATTTAATTTGTCTATTTCTGTTGTTGTTGCCTGTGCCTTTGGTGTTTTATCCAAGAAATCAATGCCAATTCAATGTCATGAAGCTGCCATTGTGTTTTATAATGAAAGTTTTAAAGTTTCAAGTTTTACGTTTAGGTCTTTGCAATGGTTTGAATATGGTTTGTCCCATGTTGAAACCTTAATTCCCAGCCTGTAATGTTGGAAAGTGAAACCTTTAAGAAGTGCAGCCCAACGGGGAATATTTGGGTCATGAGGGATCCACCCTTATGGGTGGCCTGGTGCCGTTCTTACCGTGATGCGTGTGTTTTTGTTCTTATGAGACCGGATGAGTTCTCATGGGACTGGAGCAGTTCCCACAAGAGCAGTTTGTTACAAAGCCAAGACATCCCTTGATTTTGCTGCTTGCCACAGGCCCGATTCCCCTGTGTCTTTAGCATGACAGCACCAAAGCCCTCTCCAGAAGCCAGGCACATGCTGCCCCTATGCGTCTCAAACTTCCCAGCCTGCGGAATTATGAGCTGAATAACCTTTTCTTTATAAATTACCCACTCTAAGCTATTCTGTTATAGCTTCACAAAATGTCGTAAGACTGTCTTTGGTCCATTTTGAATTATTAGGTTGTTTCAAAAGTTTTGTCCATTTTACTGTCATGTGTTTTTGTAGCTCCATATCTCAATAAATATTTATTCTACTTTGTCGTGGTATATACTGATCGATGGAGAATTTTGTACTCTATACATTGATGCTGTTCATTTTTTTTCTACTTTTAATTTTTTTTATTCTTTTCTGCCTATTACTATATGATGTCATTAAGCGATTTTCGGCCAGTTTTTCTCTACGAATTCAAATTGAACCAAAGAGCTGCCGAAACAGCCCGAAAAATTAACCAGGCATTTGGCAATGATAGTGTTAATGAACGCACTATTTGACGTTGGTTTGCAAAATTTCGTTCCGGAAATTTTAGCCTCGAAGATGAGCCCCGAAGTGGTCAATCTAGAGTAATCCAGGACGAGGATTTGAGGACCCTGGTGGAGACTGACCCATCACAAATGGTGCGTGGGATGGCGGAAGAACTGGGTGTCAGCTCCCATGCGGTTTTTGATGGTTTAAAAC